>JAYMTA010003209.1:0-14750 GCA_036897625.1 Pelargonium cotyledonis | reverse complement strand
TATGTTATTATTTAAATTAATCATTGTTGGAATAAGAGTTAAATATGAAATTGAATTAATTCATGACGGTGAAGCTCCTGATTATTCCAAGACCTCCTTATAATTTTTAAGACATAAATCTCCTCCCCCAACAATTCTAATTGAGAGATGATACTAGTTGGAGTTTCGAATAAGAACATGTAGTGGAGTGATAATTAATTAATCTAGAGAATGTTATGTACTATAACCACAAAACGTATTGACTATAATAGTATTTTCTTTCAAAATTAAAGAAGTGAAATGCACTCTTCTTTAATGATTGTCACAACTCCAACAAACATACAACAACGCTAACAATATTTGGAGATTTTGATGAATACGATGCAATTAAAACTTACATTTAAATTTTTATTGAATTTCTTGTGTAAATTAAACACAAGTACAAAAGATGTCAATGACCATCCATTACTTGCATTATGTTTATACTGTTTAAATAGTTGGACATTGAAAACATTAACAAAAGTCTAAAAGATTGTCATTAAAAATGATGGAGCAACTGCAAGACTTAGAGAGACAATTTAAAGTAGTTTATCACACAGATCACCTACTTTCATTTCAACTACCTGAATTTTGACAGCTCTAATTTTGAAGATGTGAGAACCACCTATTTCCGGCTGAGCAGTAGGAGCAAATAGTAAGAAGTTGCTCAATATTTTCTATAAACTACTGTATAATTTACCAAATAACAAGTTTCAATTTTGCATGTAACAATATGACTTTCCAGCCCCAACTAGTGTAACCGAACAAGCCCTTAATGTAATTGAAAGTTTCACATTTGCGGTTTGTCAAGAAAACCAGAATCGGAAATCCAAACCAACAAGAAAACGTAAAGAAAGAAGAATCAGATCGATCATGAGATGGATGATGGACAGATGAGAAAAATAGTAGTGCATGATTTGACAACAAATAGTAATCAAGTTTGTGAAGGTGACAAGACAACATCATTTCGGAATCTGATGTGTTTCATTATTCACACACATACATACACATATATATATATTCCTCCACAATAAAATACATAATAATAATAATAATTTTGTAAAATTTCCTCAATGCCATCATAAGCCCATTGGCTTCTTTACCGCTTCACCCACCCTCAATATTGATTCGTGTCATCAACTTTGGGGGTGAATATAATGGCATTTCACATGGAGAAATTAAAGATATGTATGTGCACAATATTTAATTAAGAATGAATAGTTAATTAATCTATGCAAGTACAGTACTTGAAAGAGTAAAATAAATATATGCAGTAATTAATTAATGAACAAATAAAAAAAAATGATATTGTGGGCATATGTTGCAAAGGAAAGTGGGCTGGAACAGGAAGAATATATGAATAACCCCCATTGGGCTTTGTTTGAGGTTGGTAGTAATTATATGTGTTGCTCTCATCTGATACCTATGCATGTTAAGTACAGTATGTTTTTGTTTGGGCTATATATATGTTATGCCATTCCTTCTTTTATTCTCACACACAAATCAAAAACCCTTGCTTGCTCTCCTTCTTCTTCTTCAAGTTGAGCTCATGAGTTTCTCAGCTTCTTCTTCCACTACTAGTAGCAATATGAGTCTTGAGATCTATTCATTGGTTCTCTCTGAGTATATTTATAGAATTGAAATATGTAAAATAAATGAGAGCTTTCTTCGGTCCACTCATGGGTGGCGCTAGGATTCAATTAGCTGCCGACTCATTCATCCAAATGCTCATTCGCTTCAATTGCGTGGAATCAGTAAATGAGTGAATGAAGCGGGAGACAAGTTGGATCTTAAGCTTCCTGTACTTGGACTGAAGGGAGCTCCCATTTCTCTCTTCTTCTTCTTTTTATAATTAATGTCTTTTATGATCTATTTCATTGTTTTGTATATGTTTATTTATTAATATTGTTGTTGTTACGTGCATATATGTTTTTATATTCTGTGACTGTAATTATTTATCTTCTTTGCAGTGGACTGATACAGGTACTACTGGAAGCAAGCAAGTTGTTCTAGGGTTTTGTATTATTTATATAGATAATGGTGGTGGTGTTTTTGTAAAAGGCAAGAGAAGAAGAACAAGTTCTCAGATACACGCTAGCTGTGAGAGACAATACTGTTCTTGGGCCTTGTTCTACTTCTGCAACAAGTTCCCAGATCATGTTCTCCTCCACTTTTCCCAATTACTCATATGCCCCTCCCATTCCATATATTAGGCTTTCACTTTCTGCACTGTAATTCACTTGTAATTTAATAGCGTTTTAAAAGTGTTGATGGTAAGGCAGTGGTTATGTGCTCTTTCCGTTCTCTTTTTACTTCAAATGACCAAATAAAACATATGTTTCCTGTTAAGGTATAGTTTTGGGCACGTTTTATAATGAAATCAGTAACAAAATCAATCAAAAAAGTATACTGTCCTACAATCAAAGAGTTGTTTGGGGCCCGACTCAAAACGTTAATTAGACTTATAAATACCGTTGGACCGCGACAACAAACAATTTGTAGATTAAATCAGACTAAAAGTTTGCATCACATCATATTTTTGTCATTACTCGTTTGAATACGGTTTTTCAACAATGGCTCATGCGGCTTCGGTTGGTCTTTTAAGTTTGAAGTGGGTCAATTGCTAATAACAAAAGAGAAATCCAAATGCGAGTGTATGACCAAAAGAAGGGCATAAAAAGTGGGTCAATTAATCTTGGTTGTGCTGTGCAATGGAGCTAATGGTAATGGTGTGGTGGTTAGCAGAAGAGAGTGACAAGTGCCACACTTTGCTCCTATCCTATGCTTCTTTAATTTGAATTCGTGATCGACTTGCGCCCACATATTCATTATGAAGATACGAGTGTTAATTCACGACTTATCCAACTTTTAAAAATATGTTTGAGTATCAATTATTTACTCATTGACAAATTTTTTTTCCTCTCAGTAAAAAACTATACCAAATATATTAACACAACACAAAGAACTCAACCTTCTGCCCTAGTTCTAAAACCCTAATGCCGCCTCTCTCTCTCTATGCTAGGGTTTGAGTACAGTTGTAGCCGTCTCTGGCGACTTTTCCGCCGAAAATTCGCCTTCGGTATCGCCAAGAAACTCTAGAGTCTAAGTAACGCGCCGTCTTCAGTTCAGATCTGGGTCTTACCGGTAGTTTCCTTAGTTTTTTAGTTTGTTTATTTAAAGGTCTGTCTTCCCATGTTTGAAGTTTGTTTTTGCGTGTTTTTTTGGTAGTTTAGTTATGTCTTCCCTTATTGGAAGTGGTTGCTATGGTGATTCACAGTCCGATACGGATAGTGAAGTCTGGGATAGCCTCGTCGGGTTTTGCGTTAAGACTCGGGATTTGCTATCTTGGAAGGTTTTGGTTGTTCTTGAGACTCATGATATTATCTCTAAAGAATTAGAAATCAGCAATGTATGTGATAGAGTTTGCTTTAGTTTGTACGTTTATATCTGATTTAGTTTAAGTATGTTAGGATATCTAATGTATTCAATTTTTAGTATTAATAAAATATCGCCTAAAAAAGAACTCAACCTTCTTTTGTAGCCTCTTTGACCTCCTTAGTAATTAACAATTTCACTATTTAGTGAGTACTTTTATTTTCATATTCAACGGCTCTAGCTCTATCTTTGCCCATACTTTTATTATACAATAATAATATCAATATGCATCATTCATCACACTAACATCTTTATTAAACACTTCCTATTATGGAGCCTTAATTAATGTTCCAAGTCAATGACCCCAAAAAAATCATATTAACTTGTATAAATGCAAATGGAAGTGGGGTTTGATCTTTTAATGACCAAGTCTTATCAGGATCACCTGAAGATATCAAATAAAATCTTCTTTTGTGTTGTGATCAATTTGACTTTGTTTCCATTGGCAATTTGGCACCACTTTCTGATATTTACATGCATTCGCATTATCACACACATTAACTAAGATGTGCACTAAAAAAAGAAACCAAGCTAGTATAGTATCTTCATTAATCTTGTCTATAAGTGCATATTAAAAAAAACTATGAAACAAAACTATGCAATTTGTTTTAGAATATATTTATAAGAAAAAGGGGTATTTGTCTAAGATTAAGTAATTTTTTCTTTACAAAATAATACGATTACGTAGATGACAAATTATAATAAAATTCAACATACGTACATAAATTCACCACCATCATGTGAATTTTTTTGTGCAAAGCACCCATTTTATAAGAGATATCATACAATTTGCACATTATGATTGAGTCTGGTCATCAAATAAAATAAGCTATATATGTATATATAATATCATATCTTATTAATTGACACATCCTTTTATACAATATTTAGAACATATAATATTATCATACAAATAAAAATATAACCTTTAAAATTGTGATTGTGTTGGAACTATTTTAGCAATAAAAAATGCCCACTTATTATTTTCCATGAGTATTAGCAATTACTAATTCACCATTAATTAATAACTAAGTCAAATGACCTGAATTCATTATCTTAAGTGCCAACTTGTTATGATTTATAAGAATGTGCATTTGACTTCGACAATTTTAAGAGACTTCTTAAATATGTGAATGGCTAAGCAAAGAAAATGCTCAACACTCATAGTAAATACTATAGTAATGATAATAGTAATGGATGATTTAAGGTTGATTATGCCAAGAATTTTGTTGCCACTACGTACCTTTGTCAACTCTTATCTACTATCATCCATCGTGCATTGATATTATTAAGATAATATGCAATATTGTTGACAAACTTTTATTGATTTTCTAAGTTTAACTCTTATATTTAAAAGAATTCTTATTTTGATTTTGCAAACTAATTATACAAGTACAAGCATAACAAATAATTTCAAAAACAGCGGTCTCTATGCTCTTGTAGCATACTAGGGTTTTAAGTTTTTAGAGCATTTAGGGTTGAGGAGGAGGCTCTTGGGCGGCGGCGAGAAACAGCAGGACGGAAAAGGTGTAGCAGTGATCAGAGGCGAGGGTGGAGCAGAGTTTGACGTCGAGCATAGCTGAGGATCGGAAATAGAAGAAGAGGCCGAAGGAGGCATTGCGGACTGGGAGGTGAACAGCATCAGCGGTGAGAAAGCAGCAAGGATCAGAGGGGCTCTTGTGTGTGACTGCGGCGAGATAGTAGCAAGCATCGGAGGTGCTAACTGGGTGCAGTTCGGCGACGGGGTTCAGCAGGACGCGATCATCGGAGACGTTGCGGACGGGGATGGATCGGGGACGGAGGGGGGGGGGGGGGGGAGCCGGGGAGGCCTCATTTTCTGTTTTGGTCTGGTGTGAAGTTTTAGCAGAAATGGCTCAACTTTTGGGGAATCGGATGAGTATGGAGGATGGCAAGCGTTGTCGAGGCGTGGGAGGCACGGTTATTTATGAAGTTGACACAAAACAAGCAAGCCAAACAGAGGAGGCTTGCTCTGACGAGAGGCGATGATGGTGGCGGTCAGTGGCCACCGTGGGATGTCGGGTTTAACCCGATAGTAAGAGTTTGGAGGTTCATCTCTGCCGTTGCCGTGATAGGTCTCGAGTTAGGACCTAGCGAGCCAGCTCTGGATTCGCATATGCAGGATTTCTGGTTTATGGTTATTTATGGTTTTGCTGTTTTCTTGATTTTAGTTGGGTTGTTTTTTGTTTGTGTAGTTTTAGACTCTTTTTTGTATTTGATATGTTTATGGGTTTTGTGGGGGAGGTTTTGGTACGATGGATTTGTATGAGGTTGATTCGCCTCAAGCGTCATCGGATCAGGGATTATCGGCTCCGTTGGGGTTTCTATGGTCGTTTCCAGTTTCGTAACACTAGAATCAATATGTCAGTTTGTATTGATTTTGGTTTAATATAAAAGTGTATCCATTTCAAAAAAAAAAAAAAAAACTCTTGTATTTAAAAGAATAAATTAATCATGAGGGTTTAGTTTTCATCCGGGTAGTCAAGGGATCTATATGCAAAATTCAAATGGGTTCTTAATTACTCATTATACTAATATTCAAATGAAAAACATCTTTTTTTGTCTTAGTAGGCAAAAAACAGTCTTTAAGTATAATTCGTGCTACAAACCGATCTTTAAATGAAAACATTGCTAAACAAATATTAATATGATATACATTGAAATACACATTCGGCGTGATAGTAAAAAAGTGAATAATGGTCATGATAAATGTTTATTCGCGCCACAAACCGTTTTTCAAAACAACAAAACCGTGTTAAGTGACCATCAGTGCATCGTAAGTGAATCGGTGTTAGAAAAGTAATTCACAAATGTGTGTTTTTCTTGTACCTTATTCATAAAGAGGTATCTATGAGACATACTCTTAATTGTGATTGGTTGAGAGTTTTTAAGAAGTGTAGTGTAATCAAAGGAACTTTCATATACAATGACCCCCATGGAAAACCTTCATATCTGCACCAATCAATCAAACATCGCCATGTTACCGGCTTGATTTGTACGTATATATTCTCCCTCATTGGTACAAGGAAGAGGATATCATTTTCTACCCATTTATATCTTCTCTCTCTTTAGAATCCTCTCTATATCTAGACGTTGTACATGTACTCCGAAAATAAATTCTTACTCACTCATATGACGTATGGAACGGTTTTTGACACACTATCTAGTATTTTCGTAAAGATATACTATCTTTGTGTAGACTCTAAGAACATAGATCAAGGACCTTAACTCTCACCTCCGATCTCCAAGATTTTAGATCATGCTCTAACTTCTTAGAATGTGGATCAAGATCATTAGATTTAGACACATTTACATTAAACATCACAAAAACAAGAACTGAAAGAACATTCTAGTGTGTTCGGTTTAACCCGAGAGTCAAGCAAGCTCATCACACGTAAAGAGTTACAAAATGACAACAGAAGCAGCCAATAGACCACCTCCGTCCTAATTACTAATAACTACAAGTTCACAAACATATTATATGTACAATTATTGAGTGACTAGTTGATGGGTTTTAATTTGAGATTGAAACCTCTAAAAAATATTAGTCTTTCTTGAGTAACTCCTGATATTGAATCAATTATGAAGAATGCCTAACAAACTAGTTAACTTTCAAGGATTGAATTCACTAGTGAAAAATCAAACAAAATAAATACATAAATAAATACATAAATAAAAACAATAAAACAGGAGGATAAGGTAAGTGCAAGAGTAATACAGGCATATAGCCACAAACTGAAACAGAAGTTTGGCTTATTAACTAGGTAAGCTAGTGCTCTGGGTAGAAGAAGAAGAAGAAGAAGAAAATGTTGAAAACGTTGCAGGTTGGGTTATGCAAAGATTCATATCAAATGGGTTTGTTGATAGGACAGAGGTTTAGTGAAGAGATAAAGAGCAGGTTGTGTACGGACCACATTCTGCAGAATCAGCTCCTCCCCTTTTCCCAAACCTCACGAGGACAGCTTCTTATTCAAACACTCTCCGACAATAACCGCAACAAATTTCCAAGATATTGGGATGAGCTGTTGGGGACTGCGCAGGGAAGTGGAGTTCCTGCTCTTCAGGTGATTTTATGTAATTCTAATTAATTGTAATATTAGTTACTTTAGTACTACTGAATATATAAAAATGTGTTGGTTTGCAGATAATACTAATCAATTTCAGAAAAGAAATTCTTCCATTTGTGAGCAAAGTAGAGGAGATAAAATCAACAAGTATAGATTGTTCAAGTGTACTTGTGGTCAGTGCCTCCATGGCTGTTGCAGCTCACAATGAGGACGCCAATGTTGCTCTTCTTGGCCACACGTACGTGCTTCTTTCTATATATCCATCTCATTTCCCTTATCCTATCCACCAAGTATAGCCGAATAATGAATTTCAACGTGGCATCAGAGCCGGTTCTGTTTGGGTCTAATGACTCGTACGTCATACCTCCTTATTTTAGTCCATCACATCATCTGCATAAGGTCTGACCCCTTTCTCTTTTGTCCGGCTTGAACCTCACAGCTTAAGTCAACAATTCACGTGATGCTTGGAAAAGTATCATCGTTGGTATATAACGTAGATATAAGCTCAAGAGGTAATGACTAAACTGGGTTGAAATACTAAAGTTCATAAACTAAATTTGGTCAAAATACGAAAGTTTATTGATTATTTTGGGTCAAAATAAAATTCAGAGACTGAATTACATCGAAACTCGATAGTTCACGAAATACTTCAAATTCAAAAGCTTAGGAATCAAATTTGATCAAAATACGAAAACTCAATGACCAAATTATTATTTTTTTACCTATTTTGCCTCAAACTACTTAACAGTAACAAGTGTACTGAGGTTGATGCAGATATCTAGTCAGAGGAGCATTGCCAAATGATGCACACTTCACAGCATACACATATGCAGGGGAGCTTCCAAGCTGTGCATTTGGGTTCAACACTCATGGCTTGGTACAAGCTCTAAATAAAGACAACTCTATCAGTCATGGACTGCATGTATTACTCCCTCCGGTACAAAATGAGTGTCTTGTTTCTATTTTTATACTATTATATTAGTGTTCTTCCTATATTACTCTTATCACTTATGCACATGGGCAAATCCGCACATGGGGTGTAGGTGGAGAAAGTGAGGGTTATATTAAAAACACACTAAATTATCTTGTAATTCTTAATTTTTGCAAAAAATAGAAACAAGACACTCATTTTAGAACGGAGGGAGAATTTACTATTAGAATTATCAACTTTCAAATTTGTACTCCCCAGGCTTTTACACTGAACTCAGTACCGCCTATGGAGGATGAGATCGAGATGGGCGCCATTGGCCGCAACTTTATCTCCCGGGACCTCCTCGAAGCAACTAGCATTGATGATGCACTCAATGTAACATCTTTACTCCTACACTTGCTTCTCCTATTTACTGAGATTCACCATGGCTTGTCTATCCCTGTAGAGAATCAGTTCATCAGAGGCTTCTGTGGGACACAGTTATAATCTAATCGATATCAGAAAACGCAAGATTGTAAACGTTGAAACTGCATCAAGGAACAGGGTTTCAGTTCACGAGATTGGAGCAACACCATTTTTCCATGCAAACATGTATCTGCATCTTGAGATTCAACAGGTTTGCTCTGCATATCACAAAACAGATCCCCAAAGCTCTCCATACCAAGTATAGACACTAATCTAACCATACCATACTATACTGGTTGCATACTCAGTGTATTCAAGCAGTTTTCTGATGTGGTAGATCAATGGCTTCTTTGGAATGGAAGTTTGGGAACTTCTATGCAAGATAGTATAGGGTAGGCATATAACATTCAATCAAATAAGTGAATTTCAAAATCATGGTTTTGTATCAAGGTACAAGATGAAAACTCAAAGAGGAGGCAAAAAAGAGCAGCTATGCTACCAAAAAGGTCAAAGACTGATTTCCTGTCACTGCTCGGAGACACAGATGATGCAACGTACCCAATCTACATGACTGGTATTACAAAGAATAGTTTTAACCCTTCCTCTAGAAATACTTCCTACTTAATACCCAATGATGTTATACTTTCAGGTCCAACACTTTACACTCTGTGTACGGCGGTAATAGATCTGGATGAACAAACACTAACAATTATTGAAGGGAATCCAAAGAGTGGACAAGTTTCTCATTTCTTCTCTCTGTCTTCACAAGAGTTCAAATAAGGTAGAATAAAAACTTCCTGTAGCCTACTCATACTGTAGCTAATTATGCAGAAGGGATTATGTTCTAGGCTCTTATGCACGCTCATAAAGGCCTAACATGTGGCCATCAACACATCGCATGGCTGCAACCTGACCACAAGGAAAATTTATTCATAGTTATATCATCTGTAGCATGGTGAAGAAAGAAAAATGTGGTGTTCTACATAATTTGAGTTCATTACCTTTCCGTGTACCTCATATTTGATGGGACCATCTAGTTCTGCTCCTAATTGCATTAACTTTGATACTGTACTATTAAGGTCAGTCACTGTGAACGATAGAAGTGAAGAGTATTCATTCCGCACAACATGGTCCCTGTGAAACTTGGTTATGAGATGTTGGGTTCAACTGAAAAATAAATTCAGAAACCTCTATAGTTTGTACTCAAATTAGCAAAACGAGCAAAATTGGTGTTGATATCTAATCAGTCATATACCAGTAAATGAAATCAACTAATCAGCATATACAGTTGACAACAAATATATTTTTCAAGAAACATATATATGTACTGAATGATTACTTAACTAGCTTGGCAGCTGACTGGAGTTTCTGCCTGTGGTCAATCAAACTAAAACACCAAATTGCTAGGATTAATAGGTTTACCAACCCAGTTTGTTTTGGAGCCTGCACCACTAAAATATCAACAAAGATTCTTATTCTTCTAAAACTACAATTTTGCAGATACCATGGAAGATGGAACTAGTTTATGATCTATATCTAGTTTTAAGGCTTGCTTGTAACTTTTGCAACAACCTAGATCATCCTCTAACAAGTAACTACATAAATGACACTTGGATTCCTTGGATCCATTAAAGATCCGATAATCCACCTTGTACTATCAGGATGTGAGACACAAATGTGCCATGCTGTAGTTCAATATCATCTTATGTTCTCTACCTGTGGAGTCACAATACTCACTACCTGATATTCCCAATAAACCTGATATACATCCATCTAGCAGACCCAACGCTAAATTGCTCCTAAACAGCTGAGCCTATGATAAATTCTTGGGTATGCTCTAAGACTCTAATACCCTTATCAACAGAAAACCCTCACTGAAAAGTACAAGCAAGTGACAAACAGGTTTCCTGTACCATTAATTCACCATGTATCATAAGTCATGCAATGCAGATGCTGGACAAAACACAAACTTGAAAGGTCCCTTTACATCACACAATATTTATCTATTTCAGGTGTCATGTCATAGCTTTACTATAGTTTCATTTTCTGTTTTACATCCTATAGCAATATGAGGTAATCACTAATCACCTACCATTAACTAATGTCGTGAAAAGTTGCACACAATAACCTCACTACTCCAATCAAATCTTAAAAACCAGTAAATCATGTAGTCTGAGTATCTAAACATCATAATTTGTCATTAATTACCATAGAATAAGAATTATAAATGGATCATGCATTCATGCCCCAATTAATAATGAATCCTCAGCAATAGCAGCTAAAAAAAAATCAATCTCATGCTTTAAACCCTAGGATAACGATGAAAGGGAATTAAAAGACTAGTAAAACACAACTACAATCTACCAAAAAAAATCGCAAAAACACACTAGTAGACGTCCCAAACAAATCTTTGAGAAGAAAAAAAAAGAAGGTAAAATGTAAGGCTGCGAGCTAGGCCAAAAAACACAAGGAAATGGATGGAGAGATGTACTCACTCGGCGGCTTGCATGAGAGCGAGCTTGAGCGGACCAGATTGGAGCTCCGCCCAGCGCAGCGAGCAGACATTGACGGTGAAGTCCAAACCTTCGGAGTAGAAACGAGCTGCTCGTGGCACGTCCTTGTGTAGTTGCAGAATCCACCTGAACGACGCTGCCATCTCCGTCTCTCTCTCTCTCTCTCTCTCTCTCTCTCTCTATCACAATTACTTTCCCTTGCCCCTTTTCAGCGACGATAGGTCTTAGGAGGGCGACTTTACGAGGCAAGCAGCTTTTCGTTCAAATTGGGCCTGGGCCTGGGCCTCATGTAGAATAATAGAGATTAAACAATCTGTTACATTTCAAGGTCCAATAAGATTAAGATGAGAAAATTGGGATTAGATTTGGAAGGGTGCGCCAGGCCCATGCAGTAGTGCAACACAAGGGCGACGCTCGAGAGCCCCAGTAGCAAGCTACTGCGGTGGGCCCTCCCCCATAAAAAATAAATTTAATATCGTGTGGGCCAATGACCCACATATCAGATATTAAACTGATAAGAACAGATACTACACTTGATCTTAGCCAAAAGGCCGAGAAAGGTATGGTTATTCTGGTGGCCCAAACTCCGTTTTATACACAGACCAACCCAGATCTATCTTTGAGGTAACCGATGTGGGACTCCAATACGTGCAAGTTTTTTCTTTGGCAGATACACGTTAAGCTCCACAACCCCACGCGAACCCAGTGATCGCTAGCGTACCCGATCAATTGCCGGCCAACATATTCCTCCTGTTTCTTGTTTTTGGCGCGAAGTTCTCCAAATTTCTTGATATCCAAGTCTTCACTCACTTCCAAATTGCTTGATATCTTCCAACTTTCTCGAGAAAACAGAACCAAGAAAGTCCTAAGCTGACATTGATTTTCCCGCTCCCCAAACATGGCCCAATGCTTCAACCCCAAAACTGGAATCTACACATCCCCACGCCCTCCAATCCACTTCCCCACCAACCCGAACCTCTCGCTCGCCTCCTTTCTCTTCCGCAACTTCTCCTCTTTCCCTCCAGACGACCTCGCGCTCATCGATGCCGATTCCGACGAAACCCTAACCTTTCACCAGCTCAAAATCCAAGTCTCCAAGCTCGCACACGCCTTGCTCCGTCTCAATGTCAGCAAAAACGATGTCGTTCTCATTTACGCCCCCAATTCCATCCACTTCCCGGTCTGCTTCCTCGCTGTCGTAGCTATCGGAGCGATCGCCACAACTTGCAATCCCGACTACACTTTCGCAGAGCTCTCGAAGCAAGTCGGAGACTGCGATCCGAAGCTCGTCGTCACTCTCCCTGAACTCTGTCACCAGATCGAGAAGCTCAATCTGCCTACGATCATGTTGAAATCACCGAATTCGGTAAGGTTTGAGACTCAATCGAGTGCGATAGTTTGGGATTATTCCGATTTAATCGGAATGGCGGACCGAATTTCCGAATTGCCGGCGAGTAATGTGCGGCAGGCTGACGTGGCGGGGCTGTTTTTCTCGTGCGGGACAACCCGGGGGGGGCAAGGGGGGGAACGGGTCTTTTCCCGTCCCGCCGACCAACCGGCGTGAGCAAGGGAGTGATACTGACGCATCGGAATTTCATCTCGTCTTCGCTGACGGCGGCTGTCGATCAGGATCGGTCCGGGGAGGTGAACAACGTGGTTCTGTGTTTTTTGCCAATGTTTCATATTTTTGGTCTGGCGGTGGTGGTGTGCGGCCAGGTCCGGCGAGGCAACGCGGTGGTGTCGCTGGCCAAGTTCGAGGTGGAGAGGTTTCTGAGGTGCGTGGAGAAGTATAGGGCGACTCACCTGTATGTCGTCCCGCCGGTTGTGATCGCTCTGGCGAAGCAGAGTGTGGTGAAGAATTACGACCTGTCCTCGGTGAAGCTGTTGGCCTCCGGTGCAGCACCTTTGGGCAAAGATGTGATGGTTGAGTGTTCTAAGAACATTCCCCAAGCTACTATCATTCAGGTACTTTGTGAGCTAGAAATTTTGTTTTAGTATCATCATATTACATTTGGAAATTGATTGAAAAAGCATGGAATAGAAAGCTTGCATGATTCAAGCATAAGATATCATTTGGATTACAAAATTTCGCATGCGAATTGGAATCAAGAATGGAACATTTTCATGACCAAAAAGTCATAATCCAAACACGAAGAATGAGAATCTCATTTCACCTACACAGTTCACTTGCTAATAGTTACTGTATATGTAAAACAATCTATATATTTGGTAGCGTCGAGTGTTTGCTTGGTTAGCCATGTTGGCGCCACAACTGTCTAGAAGCTTGAGAGAGTTGTCTAGTAATCTCAGCTAAATATGGTAATTTGATGTGCACAATGTCTTGTGGCAGGGGTATGGAATGACAGAAGTTTGTGGAGTTGTTTCAGCAGAGGATTCGAAGGAAGGATCTGGTCCTTCTGGTTCAACTGGAACATTGGTTCCAGGAGTTGAAGCACAAATAGTTAGTGTAGATACATCAAAACCTCTTCCACATAATCAAAATGGAGAAATTTGTCTTCGAGGACCGACAGTGATGCAAGGTATATATAAGATTGCATTCACTATTGTCATTCCAATATTCTAAAAGGTTTGAGTTCCTTGAATAAACTTTCATTTAGTCCACAAGTCCACATGAATCCCCATGCCATATCCTTCTTTAGTCCTACACTCTTATATCCATTTCCATCTTTTCATGTCTCATTTTATGGTAATGTGTGGAACTGTTGATAGCATTATCAAGGAATGATCTGTATATTGCTCTCAGGTTATTTGAACAATCCACAAGCAACAAAATTAACTATAGATGGGCAAGGTTGGCTACACACAGGAGATCTTGGATATTTTGATAAAGAAGGACAATTGTTTGTCGTGGATCGCATAAAAGAGCTTATCAAATGCAACGGTTTTCAGGTAAATTGCTGTTAGACGCTTAAATCTGGTTTGGCATTTATGAATGTAGAAGTAAAATGCAGCGACCTCTGTAGACCCTTCCGAAAGACATTCACTTACAATCCTCTAATGGGTAACAACATTGGGATGTGTTTTTATGACTGTTCCATCAGGTGGCACCAGCGGAGCTTGAAGGACTGCTGCTTTCGCATCCTGAAATATTAGATGCTGTTGTCATCCGGTAAGTATGAATCGCATATCATCTATCAATCATTTATTTCATGCTTGAAGAGCAATTACACATTGAATTATGTTGTCATAACATTGAAAGTTGAAACACCTTATATATGACAGTTGATTGTACTCCATCCATGTGTAGATTTCCTGATGCTAAAGCCGGCGAGGTGCCAATTGGATATGTTGTTCGATCGCCTCACAGCTCCCTAACTGAAGAAGATGTTCAGAAATTTATAG
>JAYMTA010003208.1:0-14755 GCA_036897625.1 Pelargonium cotyledonis | reverse complement strand
ATGTTGGTGGCCGGACCGGGACCCCCCCCCCCCGTCAAGATCCGGAGTGCTTGTTTTCATCGAGCATGGAGCTGCTCGACCGCCGACGACGACCCACGGCCACCTCTTGCCTCCAGAAGCGGCCACGGCTTGCCTCCGGCTTCTGTAGATCGACTACGGCGAGCACAGATCGAAGCTCCTCGGCTCGTTCTCGTTCTCGTTCTCGTTCTCAGCTCGTTCTCGTCGGTCATGGAAGACGGCGGCGACGAGGTCTCTCTCACGGTCGTGGCTCATTCCAGATCTGGTGCTCTCTCTCACGGTCGCGGCTCATTCCAGATCTGGTCACGCAACCATCTCCGGTCACGCACGGAGCTCGACCTCCGGCGAGCGCGTCCTGTGGTGTCCTCTCGTTTCCGGCGAGCGTGGCCTGTGGTGTCCTCCGGCAACGAACAACCATGACCCAAAACCCAGATTGGGTTTGATTTTTGGGTCAAATTTGGTTCAAATTTGGTTCAAAAATTGTTTCTATTTTTAATTCATATTTGATTGTGTTGATTTATTTTGAATTTGTGTAGATTTACATTAAAAAAAAAGTTTGAATTGGTTCAATTTTTGATCATTTGTTCATGTTTTCCGGCAGAAATGCAGTTTTTGGCGACCGGAAAATTTATAGGGTCGCCGGAATCTAGGATCAAGTGAGGAAGAAGAGTATTTTGGTCATTTTGATTTTTTTAACTGCATGTGCAGCACACATGACTTATTCCGTTCAAAAAATCATCCAAACTAACGGAAGAAATTTTAAAAGTCAACTTCAGGTGGCTAAGTGCTACTTACTAAAGTTTAGAGGACCAAGGTTAAATAAGTGACCAACACATGGATGGTATGTGCTATTTGCCCTAAGTTTAATGACAATATTGAGTTATTTCTTTTTCTCTAGTTTTAGTTTAAAGATCTATTACCTCAAGAATTATCTAAACAATTATTTATCTCAACATTCTATGTGGCTCAACCTACATGAGGTCAAAAGAAGGCCATTGGCATTCCCAAACAAGGCCTCAGTCGTTAGCAATTGAACAATACGTCGCTTATTATCACTATCTCTCAAAATAGGTCCCCTAGAAGGTAAACCCCACAATTCACCTAACAGAACGAGGAAACATGCATGATGAAAGCGAGTGAGTAAAGCAACTTATACATAAATAAATTGGGGCCGCTTGAGGTGGGTCAATTCTACATATAATTACCTCAATGCAAGTCTAACCCGCCCAATACAATTTGACCCGCAACGGTCCAATCTAGAAACAATTCAATGCTCACTTTAGAACTAGTACAACACCAAGTTTAAAACTCACCTAGATCACACATCTCCATATTCAACGTATGTAGTTCCTACTTTCTCTCCGCCAATGAGAATAAGAAAGCTATCACAGATTAGTGGTATCAACATTATAACAATAAATAACCAGTTGTGGAGGAAGAGTGACACCCAAGTCGGTGAGTAGAGAACAAACCCAACAATTTTGGCAGTGGTAGAGGCCACTGATCGATACTTAGCTTTAGTAGAAGAACGTGCCACCAATCGTTGTTTCTTGTAACTCTAGGAAATGGGATTGTGACCCAAGTAGACTATGTATGGACTAGTGGAAGTCAAGCCATCTTTTTTACTAGCCCAATCAGCATTTGAAAAGGCAGGAACTGAGACAATTTGTTTACCGTTATGCAATATTTGGCCGAATGAGAGATAAATATTAGAGGCTTCCGAAAATTGTTTGATACTCAGTTGGATTATAGAGTGGGGAGCTAGAGTGCAACGTTAGAGTCGGGTAGGTAGCTAGTGGTGAGAAAGCTGGCTTGACGTCAACTATGGGAGTTTGTTGAAGTAGATTGCTAATGTACTTGCGTTGCTTGAGGAAAAGGCCATTGTCATGTGACGTCCAAGAAAGTAGGCAAGAGGCCCAAGGTCCTTGAGGGAGAAGCATTGTGATAGTTTGTGAATGAATGTATGTGCAATTTTGTATCATTTCCTATAATAATAATAATGTCACCAACATAGTCTATAAGGTAAATGATGGTGCTACCAATGTTGAATATGAACAAAGAGGTGCATACAACAAAATTGGTGATGCCATATTGGAGAAGAAACTGACGCAACTCATGTTACCATGCATGAAGAGCTTGTTTTATCCCGTACATAGCTTTGTGTAGCTTACAAACATGATGAAGATGATCACGATCAATTAAGCCCGGTGGTTGAGACATAAATACATCCTTGATGAGTGTGCCATAAAGGAAGCATTGTTCACATTGAGTTATCGGATTGACCAAACTTGACTGACCGAAAGACTAAGAACCAATCGAATTGTGGTAGGTTTGGTAACGAGACAAAAGGTTACAGGATAATTAAGTCCAAGACATTGATGAAATCCCTCAATAACTAAACGAGCTTTGTACATGTCTAAAGAACTATCAGGCAAATATTTAGTAAGAAAAATTCACTTACATCCAACCAAATTATGAGTGGGTGAAGATGGAACTAGTTCCTATGTTCCATTATGAAGTAAAGCATCAAACTCTTCTAACAAATCTTGTATCCAATTGGGGTCATTTAGGGCCTGAATGATTGTGGTAAGGTTAAGGGTAGACTGTTGAAGTTGGACCGTAAGGTTGAGTTTGTGAATTAGTTTATATATGTTGTTTTTGGAACGAGTGGTTGAGCCATGAGGTGAGCGTGATTGGTTACTAGTATAGTGTTGTTTTGGTATCACTACGAGTACACTAGTATGAGTGGTGTGCTTTTGTGTAGTAGGGTCATGGGTGGGACTATTTTGTGTTGGGTTTTGAGACTGATGTAGGATGGGAGGAGCTTGTGCACTTATTGGGGAAGCATAGTCAATATGTATGGATAGTGTGATCACAACTAGTAAGCTCAAAGAGCACCACTCTGGGGAGGTGGATGGAGTAGCAAGAGTAAGAGAAGCATAAAGTTGGAGAACAAAAAAGTAGAGTTACCAAAGCGTACATGATGTGTATAAACGAGTGGTAGACGTGTTAAGACATAGGTAGGGCCTTTGAGTGGGAAAGTACCCAAAAATTACATAAGGAGATGACTGAGGCTCAATTTTGTGAGAAGTGTATGAACAAAGCCAAGAATAAACAAAGACAACCAAATATTTGGAGTTTAGAATAGTTGGGTACTCTACCAAATAATCTAAGATATGGAGGAAAGTGATCTAAAGTTGATGTAGGGCAATTGATCATGTATACAGTCGTCAAAAAGGAATCCGCCTATATAAAAGAGACATTAATGCATGGGTAAGTAGAGATGACGATATTTAGAGTATCCATTGTGTTCCGAGAAACTCCATTATTTATTAAGAATGAGGACAATGTCTGATATCCCCCTCCCTCTAATTATCAAAGTAAAGTGTCAGAATTGGACGATTAAAGAATTTTTTGACTATGGCTTTAAAGCGCTCAAAAATGGTATGTGTGTCCAATATGCATTTGAGGGGATAAAGCTATATATTCTTGGTAAAATGGTCAACAAAAATGACATAGTACTTAAAACTATTGATCGAGTGAACTGGTGATGTCCATATGTAAAAAAAAACAACTTCAAAAGGTGAAGAGGTGGAGAGAGTTGAAGTAGAAAATGGTAGTTTATGAATTTTATTGCATTGACATGAATTTCAATTAAAACTTAATTAATTGGACAAACAAGAGACCTCTAAACTAGACGAAGAGATAATGATTTTGAGAATTGAAAGAGACAAATGATCGAGCTGGCAATGTCATTCAAGCAGAGTGGTCTTGACACATGCAAATTTGGATTGATATTTATGATGTTTTATCCCAACTTTTATCTTATATTTGTTTCGATTTATTATGTTTTATCTTATTATATGTGTTTTATTATATTTGATGTGTTTTCGAGTGCTTTACTGTGTTGCAGACATTTTATATGTGTTTTCGGGACTTTGGAAGGATCGAAGATTGCTTTGGAAGAGTTTCGAGAGCTTAAGGAAAACTAGAGAGGCGACGTGGGCAGTGACGTGACCCGCACGGGTCACGCTGGATTGAATTTCGAGTTAATGGCAGATTATTGTTTTATAGATGACACCTTTTGTACCCAATGTGATACTCACCGTCTGGTTCCATTAGCATCTTCGTTAATGGTCTGCCAACTGTGTTGGTTTGTGCTGACGTGGAGAAGAATCGATGATGTGATAGATGATGTCACATTTATTTGAGATGATGTGGCTTTTTTGAAATAAAAAATTAATAACTTGGTGATGACTAGGCAAAATTTTTTTATTTTTAAAATTAGGTTTTTGATTTTGAGTCATTCACAACCTCTCATTATTCCAATCTTCTTCTCCTCTCCACCTTTCTTGCTTGCTCCTGCCGCCGCAATCAGTGGTGACTGACTGAACAACGGACGGTGAACGGTGCGCCGGCGGCGACCTTAACAATCGAGGGGTAGGCGGAAAACTTCACGGCTTCGTCAATCTTCTCGTCTCCAACCTTCGCTCGTCTCCATGAACGGACCACGCCGAAGAGCTCATGACAACCCATATCCAATGATCTCTGGCTCGTCTCCAGTTGGGCGGTGTTTATGCTCGTCTACAGCCTCTTCTTTGGCGGTGTGATCACGACAACCATCTAAACAACACATATCTGATTTTATTTTATTTTATTTTTTTATTTTTGCTTCAAATTCAACAAATCTTAAAAGTGTCATTGGTGGTGAAGGAAATGGACTTGGTGATGGTGGGTTGAGCTTGTGGTGGGACTTCATGTCTATGAGAGACCATTTCACATAAAAAAAATTAATCTCATGTAAACAAATTTTTTACTTTATTTTTCTTGTCTTCTTCACGATGTTACCATGCACGATTGCCTAAATAAGTACTTGAAGTTTCAAAGAAAATGCTGTCAGAATCTAATCGGAACCGTGTTTGCCACTATCAAACAAGAAGCTGGGTGGTTACTTTTATCATCACTGTTGGTCTCTATGCCGAAGGAGGAGCTGGAAGACCAAGTCTTCGATATTCTTTCCTTATGGGCTGTTATTTTCACTAGGGATCTAGATGATGAAACTAATCAAAATGGTGATTTAACAACTAGGATTATGTAAAGTATGGATTGTCTAAAAATTTAAAAAAACAAAAGATCCAATTTTTTTAGTTCATGCTCTCTCTTGTTTTTTTGTTTTGTTTTGTGAACATTGAATCTAGATCTGCTTCTCTAATTTGTGGATGATTTTTAAAATATTTTGTTTTTGCCATGTCAATTAATGAATTGGTGACGTGGCATGCCACATCACCATAATATGTCCACGACAGCGTAAAATACTTGACATTCTTATCCACGTCATCAAATCTTCTCCACGTCTGTACGAACCAGCACATCTGGCAAGCCGTTAACAGAACGGAACATGACGGTGGGTATCACATTTGGTACAAAATAAAAATGTAGGTACTAAGTCTGGTAAAATTAAAGTTTGAGAACTAAATTTGGTATTCCAGCAAAGTTTGGGTGTCAAATAAACCTTTAATTTTTTTTTTGTAACTTTGCAGTACCCTTATCTTTCATCTGCTCTTTCCTTTGCCGAAAATTTTTTCGGCCACCACACAAAGTTTCTTGATTTCTTCGACTAAGTCCTTGATTTCTGGGTTTTTTTCATCTGGGTTTCTTGATTTCTCCTCCAATTTCAAATTCGAAACTCAAAATTCAATCAAAAAGTTCAAATCTTTTCTTATGGGTTTCTTCAATTTCTTCTTCAAATTCACATTCCAATTTAAAAAATCAATTAAAGCATCAATTTATTCTTCAAATTAACATTTCAAACTAAAAAAATAAAAAATCCAAAGCTCCATATCTGATTTCAATAGTGGCAATGGAAAAGAAGAACAATTAGGGATATTTTGAACAATACAAATTTTAATGGATGGAAAATGGACAGAAAGAGCTCATGAAAGATTTAGGGCACTGCAAAGTAACAAAAAAAAAATAATAATAAGGGCAATGCATTGTAAAAGGTGTCAACTATAAGACAGTAAACTGCAATTAACCCTTGAATTTCTGAACTGTGTACCCAACACGATCTATGACACGGCCTGCGTGGATCGTGCCACAGGTCGTGCCCATCGATTTTGTTTGTAACGCGACCTGCATAGGCCATGTCGCAGTTTGTGTCCAACCAATCACAAAGTCCAATTTCGAGTTTATTTCCTAATTTTGAGTATTTATAGCTTGTAAAAACACTATTATTGTATCATATGCTATTCTAACTAATAGTTTGGAACCTTGGAAGATTGAAGAAAATTTTCATCAAATTATTTGACATTTGTGTAACATTTTCTGTATTTCATTTAATGCAATCTTTGTTATCAATATTGTTTGGTTTGTGTTGCATGATTATGAGTAACTAAACCTCATTGATCTAAGAATGAGGGGTGTAGCCAATTGCTAGATATAACTAGGGTTGGTACATGAGTGATATAAACAGTGCTTTGATTGATATATTCCTATTGCTTGTATTGAAGAGATTCAATATCTGACCCTTAGAACAACGAATTAGCCTCAAGAGAGATGATACGTTGCTCGAACCCTATCAATCAAACACACTAGATAATTATCTAGAGATAGAGATTAACCCTAGTGTGAGGAAGTAAGATTAATCCTATTGGTTTTGTCTCATTCTAAACCTTCTATGAGAGATCAATTAGGTTTAGCACAGATTGAGACTTGCACTCACCTTGAGAGAGAGTTTTCATAACTAGCGTAGAATCGCTTGCACATCCATAATTCATGCAAGTAACCCTAAACCTTGATGCAATTTGTGAAACCCGAATTCTTAGATTTCTTTCTCATTGATAAATTATCAAAAATTTTCCAAACTCACTTTTCTTTTACTTTTTTTTGTACTTTTTAAACACAATTTTCTCACTAAAATTCCGTCTTTTACTTTTGAGTTGCTATTTTTGGTCAATTGGCTTTTCCTTCTCTGTGGATCAACAACCTTAATTTTATCATTATTTGATCGACATCAAATTGGCGCCGCTGCCGAGGAAGGCAATAAGTCAATTCAAGAGTTAGTAGCTCTTGCTTGTTTTCATTTTTTTTATTTTTAGTTTGGACTTTACTTTTATTTTTAGTTGATTTACTTTCGTGCTTGTTTCCTGCTTTCAAAAACTCTTTTGGTATATGACCAGAAGAAGAAAGAGTCTAGTACTCGTATTCGATCTGGAACCTGAGCGAACTCTTCATTAGAGAAATAAAACTCGTACAACCAAAAAGGAAGCTCAAAAAGACAAAAAGGCTCTTACCATGGCAGAAAATACTCGCGAACAACCTAAAAATACCATCTCTGGTGGTGGAAGAATTGTCGTTCAAGATAATAAAAACAACAGTGAGAATGATGTGGAGAGAAGGGAGACTCTCCATGATATTCTACGTCCACCCACTAATAGGACATATTCACGATATGCACCCACACATCAGAGAAATTTCAATTTTGAGATTTAAGTCTCCCATGATACATTTGTTGTCCACACACCCTTTCTACGGGGAATTGGACATTGATGATGCACACAAACACTTGAGCACATTTGTAACTTATAGTGATCCATTCGGTATTGAGATGTCCTAGAGGACGAGGTTCGGTGTGATCAATTGTTCCTTTTCTCTCTTAATGGTAAGGCAAGAGAATGGTGGGAACATTTGCTACCTAAATCTTATGCCACAGGGGAAGAATTAATGTGTTTGTTTTTTAATAGATATTTTCCACAGGGTCTGACTCATAAGCTTTGTGAAGATATACATACTTTTTACCAGGCGAGTCCTTATACAAAGTGTGGGAGAGGTTTTCTGATCTCCAACGCAAGTGCCCGTACCATGGAATTTCTCTACCCCATCTTGTCAGCATTTTTTACAACAAATTAAATGAAGTGGGGTACGATCAAATCCATGCCTCGTCGCAAGGGAGATTAGTGGAGATGATATCTAATGAAGGTTGGGAGCATCTTAAAAGAATGTGCACATCTTCCCCACTCTTTAGAGGAATAAATCGAAGTGTATCACGAAGGGGTGGTATGCATGATGTTGACCCAATCACCAAGCTCCAAGCTGAGATGAAAGGGTTGAAGAAGTAGATCGAGAAGGCTCAAATAGCGTTGAAACAACAAAGTCATAGATTGAGATGTGTGACGTGTGGGGATCCTTATGATTGTTTAGAGTGCCCTAAGATTGATGACGTGAGTTATGTGAACTACAAACAACCCTACAATACAACTAATAATAATGCTTCATGGAGTCAGCAAGCTGGTTAAGGGTAAAGAAATTTGAATCAGAGGCAAGCACCATAACCCACTCAGAATAAAGCGCATGCTAGACCAATTCAGTATTGGGAAATAGCTCTGAATAAGTTCGCTAAGGAGACTATGGAAAGGATAGAATCACTAGAGTCTACATCAAATTAGAGGTTCGAAAAGTTAGAAAACGTACTGATTCAAGTGCGTGCACCTCAAAAAAATTTAGAGGTTCAAGTGGGGCAACTGGCAGACACTTTTACTAAGAGACAACAAGAAGCATTGCCAAGTCAACCAATAGTGAATCCCACAGAGCATTTCAATGCAGTGGTCCTAAAAAGTGGTAGAGAATTGAGATCTTCTAAGGATGAATCTATGGAGTCATAAGAACATAAAGTTAAAGACAAGGCCGCTAGAAGTATTTTGAAGGAAAAGAAAAAGTTACAAGAAGAGCAACTTGTGCTAAAATCCACTGTTGCACATGTCCCTTTTCCCACACAGGCTGAAAACTAATAAGATGGAAACTTAGTACAAAAAGTTTGTCAAGATGATCAAGGATCTTCACGTGAATCTTTTATTCGCAACTTTCCTCGCTCAGATGCCCTAATATATGAAATTTGTGAAGACCTTCTTAATAAGAAGAAGTTAGCAGAGGGGGAGCAAGTGAACTGGACCAAAAATTATAGTGCAATGATTCAGAAGCAGATCCTGAAAAAATTGCAAGATCTTGGGAGCTTCTCCATCTCATGCACCATTGGAGAGCACAGTTTTGAGAATGCTTTATGTGATTTGGGGCGAGTGTTAGTTTGATACCCCATTCCATACACAATAAATTGGGTCTCAAGGGAATGAAACCTACGTGCATGTAGCTTCAATTGGCTGACCGATCAACAAAATATTCAGAAGGAGTAGCAGAGGACGTAATGGTATAAATTGATAAATTTTTGTTTCCTTGCGATTTTGTGATATTGGATATGGAAGAGGATGAAAAAATCCCGTTAAGCCTTGGGTGACCATCCTTAGCTACTGCGGGTATGAAAATTGATGTTAAGGCTGGGAAGTTGTCATTTGACAAAACTGTCTATTTTTCTAGGATCTAAGGTCTCACAACTGCTCACTCTTCCTCACAAGCAAAAGAAGGATGACTCGATCTTAAATCAACCCAGAGTTCGTAAATAAGTGTGAGGGAGAAAGTGTTACTCGAGCGCTCTATAGGCGAGCTTATTTTTTCCTTCGGTGTAAGCCAAGGGGGACATGACCATTTGAGGTAAAAAGTGTTTTAACTAATGGTTCTATTTTGGTTTCTAATGGTGGGTCTACCACTCGCCTAGTGAAAGATCACCAACTCGAAGCAATTAATATGTCGGTTGATCAAGGAAGAATCTTAAAGTTCTCTCGTAAGCCTCATTGAGGCATCACACGTCGAGCCAAAGATGTTAAATAAGCGCGCCTCTTGGGAGGCAACCCAACTTGTATATTATTATTTTTCTTTAGATTTAGCTTTTAATTTAGTTTTTTAGGTGGTATATTCCCTTATTATGCTCTAATTTACCCCACTCGATGCGTTGATGGTTTGTTTGAGTATTAGAATGCAGATTTCAGCATATTGGAGCAACATGGGATACGACACGGCCTACGTAGGTCGGGTCATGGGCCGTGTTCATTGAATTTACAATATGCTTAAGCAACACAACCTGTGACAAGGTGTGTAACACGGCCAACCAGGCCGTGTTGATCGACTTAGATGGTAGCACGACCCTCAGCATGGCCTGCATGAGTCGTGTCCAATGATTTGGTCTCGAGTCGATAAGTAACACGATGGGTGACACGGGGTGAGGCATGACTCAACTTGGATCGTGTTGTCTAAAGTATAAATAGAAAAAGCAGAAATTTTTTAGGGTTTTACAACCCCAATTTCACTGCATCTGTCAACACGATCCGTGCCCAACTTCTACGCTCCTCTCTAATCATCTCAAGTCATCAACATCGATCATCGTCTTCATCCTACCTCAGGCCGAGCCCGCCTCCATCTTCTCCAACACCCACATTGACAACCACCTCCATCAACCTTCGTCTTCCCCGTAAACCCCGGCCTCGCTTGATGACAACCAATATCTCCAAATTATCATCGAGCCTGACCTCACTCCCATCCAGTCCAGACCTTATTGACCACCACAGACCATACTCATCCCCATCTTGCACATGTTCGACCACCACACTCAACAAAACCCTAACCTCCTACTGCAACCACCCCACAACCCTCAAACATCATTTCCACTGCCACCAACAACGACGCCCTAGACCACCGTGACATCGACCTCGACAACCACAGCGAGATGAAATCGTCAAATCGGAGAAGCACGACCTATGTTGGTTGAACACGATTATAGTGCTTTCGATCAGCACGACCTACAACATGACCCACCCTAGACCGTGTCACAAGTCGTGTTTAGTAAAGGAGGCCAATTTTTGGCTTTCACCATGGACGTCAGTGGTTCTCGGCTGAGGAAAAGGAAGACTAGAGCAGGACATGGATAATCAGCAGCACCTTTAGTGCCTCAGGATCCTTAGGTACTCAGCCCTATTCCCTTTCCTCCCATTAATTTTTCTGATAATGTTATTCATAGGAATAGGTTAGACCGATTTCAACGTTGCATTGTGTTGCTAAGTCGATTTATCGACTCGGAGGTAATATAAGTACTAGGAATAGAGTTTGAGGTGACCACGATAATCACCGCCCTCAAGTGGCCAGGGCTGCTCACATTTAAGGCCCACACGGATCGAAAACTTACCCTTGAGTTTTTCAGAAAAAGTGAAGAAGGAAGACCCTTCGTAAAAATGTCAGCAAACTGATACGAGGATGAAACATGCAATACACGTACCTCGCCTTTGGCAACTTTTTCTCATACAAAGTGTAAATCAAGTTCAACATGTTTGGTACATTGGTGTTGTACATGATTAGAGGAAAAATATATAAAACTAATATTATCACAAAACACAATAGTAGATTTGGACGGAGCATTATGTAACTCGAGAAGAAGATTATGCAACCATGTGGTCTTAGAGATGACATTTGCAATGGCATGATATTCGGCTTCAGCGCTCGATTGGGACACAACATGTTGTCGTTTCGAGGACCAAGGAACAAGATTGTCACTGAGAAAGACACAATAGCAAGAAGTAGACTGACGAGTATTTGGGCAACCTGCCCAATCAGCGTCAGAGTATACAACTAGTATGTCAGTGGAGGAAAGACGGAGAAGAAGACCATGAGATATTGTCCCTTGAAGATAACGAAGAATCCTCTTAAGAGTGTTGAAGTGAGGCTCACGAGGATCATGCATGATAAGACAAATTTGTTAAACAACATAATAGATATCGATTCGAGTGAAAGTGAGGTACTGAAGAGCACCTACGAGACTCCGATAAAGAGAAGAATCTGAGACTGGAGATCCATACAAAGCTAAATGTTTTTCCTTGGTATCAATAAGAGTGAGGTAAGAGTTAAACAAAGTCATATTTGCACGTTGAAGGATTTCACGTGCAAACTTTTCCTGCGAGAGAAAGAGTCCGGCGGGGGAAGAAGTGCTTGAAATGCCGAGGAAATAGTGAAGGTTACCAAGGTCATTCATAGAAAATTCAGATGATAGATGAGTAGTCAGAGAAGAAAAAAGTAGATTCGAAGAGGCTATGAGAATGACGTCGTCAACATAGAGTAGTAGAAAGATTAGGATATCACAAACATCCAAAAACTTGAATATGATAATAAACATGTATGGTAGAGCGCTTCAAATGGTGTGAGAAGAGAGAGAGTTGTAGTAGGTAGAATGTTGAGTAAATGGGCTGCCATGTTGAGTGCTTCAACCCAAAAGGATGGCGGCAAAGTTGCTTGAAAAAGAAGAGTACGAATGATGTTGTTGACTGAATCGTTCGTTCTACCTTACCATTTTGAGGGGAGGTGTGAGGACAAGAGAAACAAAAAAGTAATTCATTTTGTTGAAAAAATGAGTGAAAAGAGTTGTTGTCAAACTCACGACCATTTTCACATTGAAAAGATAACTACAAAATTTAAGAAAAACATGAAAAACATGAGATTTACCACGAAGAGACAAAACCCATAAGAGATGTGTAAAATCATCAAAAAATAACAAGTACTAACGAAAGCCACTAGAACTAACAATTGGAGATGTCCATAAATCAGAGTGTATCGATTCAAAGGGAAATAAAGTACAAGACTGAGAACTAGTAAAAGAAAGCCGAAAATGTTTTCCTAATTGGCAAGCATGATACAAACCATCAAGTTTAGCCTTATTACAAGAAATAAACTTTCTAGAAGACAAAAAAATTAAAATTAGCGGAGCCAGGATGACTTAAGCGACGGTGCCAAACAATCGAGCCAATAGCAGTGAGAGAGATAGAAGTGAGATGGAAGAAGTGGAGACGAGATAAAAATCATCATAGTTGTTACATCGAAGAGTTTGGACCCCCGTCACCAAGTCCTTCCAAGAAAAATCATAAGGATCAAATTCAATAGAGCAAGAATTATCTTTAGTAAATTGACGAACAAAAACTAATTTTTTTAATGATGTGAGGGGAAACAAGAATATTATTAAGTGAAAAAGAAGAGTATGGTGAATTAAGAAAAGTACTGCCTATATGAGTGACTGAAAGAGATGCACCATTACCAACAATAATTGAACTTGAATTAACACAATACATAAGTAGAAAGCATACCTGACGAGGAAGCCATATGAGAGCTTGCACTTATGTCCATGTACCAATCAACATTTGGTTGTTGAAGAGTCATGGTCGAAATATATTTGAAAGATCCGTAGACTGCAACTGCTGGACAGGGGTTGATGCTGATCAAGAATGCTGGAAGTCCAATTGATGAGGGAGATAAGGGACTGAAATTAGTTATGGGCTTGCAAGGGAGCCGGACTGGTGGGATTCTGTGGAGATGAGGCCCAGTTGATGGGCTGTTAGGTAGATGAAGCCCAATTGATAATGGGCTGGTAGAGGGACCAGCCTCGCAGGCCCGGCTGGTTCTGGCTTGCTGGACGGACCAGGCATGGCTGCTGATGGCTGCTGAAGCGGTTGGGTTGGTGTTGTTTGGTAATTAGGGCCCAGCTGGGCTGCTCCTGTTGGAACAGTTGAGCTCAGTTCAATTGTTGGAGCAAAGTGATATGAAGGCCCAGTAAGAAAGGCTTGGGCTTGCTGTAATTGTGGAGATGAGGACCAGTACGAAAACTGTTGTTGGGTTAGCTGTTGGTATGGAGAGAATTTGGGCGCAAGTTAAATGACCCATGTGGTCTATAATTTCCAAACTGAGTTGAAGAGGCGGGAGTAGGTCCGAGAAGATTGGAAACAACACCATTGATTATACGACGCCAAAAATTGCCTCTATCTCTATCCCTACCTTTTCTACCATTGCGATCATTTTGAAAATTTTGAGAATGAAAAAAATTGATTTTGAGCAGGCAATAGAGTAGACGAGATAGAGAGATGAGAAGTGGAGGTGCGAATTTGACGAGCTTCATCCAAAAGCAACATTAAACGAGCTTCAAGAAAGAAAGGTAATGGACTTTTATACTGAATAATATTGACAATACTCGTGTAAGACTCGGGAAGACTATGAAGAGCCTGAAGCACAAGGTCTTGATCAGAAATTGGTTGATCAACATCAACAAATGCAACAGAAAAAGACTTGAGTTTTTGGCAATATTCAGTGACGAATAAATCTCCCTTTCTAAAATTGGATAATTGTTCTTTCAAATGAAGAGCATGAGATATTTTATTATCTCGAAATAGAGAGTCAATTGCATCACAAACTTCTTTAGCAGTAGCACCAATTTTAAATACATCATACTAGAGATCAGGATGAATGGTAGCAAAAAGCCGCGTATCAATGCGATACCAAGTGGTATCGTTATTATCGGTAGGTTTTGTAGTACCATCGATATACCCAAGAACCGAATGGCTTCGACATAATTTGTGAAACATCTCGTGTCATTGTTGATCATAACGAGGGTCTTTAGTATTTAATTTGATTGTTACAAAATTAGCAGCATTGGTAACAGTATAAGCAGAATGGTAAATGGAGGAACTGTTGGCTGATTTAGTAGCCATAATAAGTAAATATAAACGACAAAATTATGCAATGACATATGGGACGAAATAAAATAGTGTAGATATTGAGGAAGACAAAAACAAAAGTGAATAAAAAAGGACTAAAAAAAAGAAAACAGAAAAGTAAAAGATGGACAGAGACAATAAAATAAAAGGTTGTAAAGCCGGAAAGGAAAATGATTAATTATTCCATGGTTACCTGTATTATCAATAATAGATTGAATTAGTACTCTTATTTTGAAATGGATTGGATTAGTACCTCTACTATTTGAAAGTGAACCCCGATTGTATCTTCCGTCAAATTCCATCCGTTTTACCGTTAAGTCACTTTTTAT
>JAYMTA010003207.1:0-14756 GCA_036897625.1 Pelargonium cotyledonis | reverse complement strand
TATATATATAAACTCCGATGTTTTATAAATGGATAGTCAAAATGGACTCACTTTCACTTGTGTGTATCATAGAATTTCTAACATATATAGATAATTAAAAAAAATGAAGGCCAGAATAAATTCATGGGTATAGTATTTACTCTAAGGATCTTATCCACTCAACTACTTAATTAATTAGGTAGACAGATTATAATTGCATCTTAAATCTTGTCTTCTAAGATATATATAGTTGTATCTGATAATGACATGTTCTTAAATGAAATTAAACCTATTGATAATAATCAGCCATCTCAATTATCATGTTGTTCCTTTATATTCAAGAAATGATGAAACTACTTTTTAAAATTGATTAAAGTGATGACCACCCCAATCTTCAACGGCTAAAAAAATCAAAGCCCAAACTGATCAGTTCTCTGCCTTTTGCGTTGGCCGAACTCCAATATGTTGTCTCCATATATCTATGACCATCTCAGCTCTTGTAGTGCCTACCTTTAGGTTCCCCTCTTAATCAAGCTCACGGTTTGGATGTTGAGGCCACAGAAGTGGACCAATTGAAACAAATCAATATTTAATCCACTTTATATATGTGTGTTAATAAAAGCGTTACGTACCGATGCTGCAATTTTTCGAGTCCTAGGGACGGTTGGTGGTGTGGGGTGGGCGGTTAGAGATTTCTCAGATTGTTGTTGGGGTGGAGGTCACAAATCGTAGCATGGTCCCATTGCGATCAGAGAGGTTGGGGCGTTGGTTGTCCGAGAGACGATTCAATAGAGTAGTTGGCGAGGCTGGTAGGATTTGATGATTGAATTAAATGTCATGTCAATGGTCAATACAGTGCAAGTTGTGAGAGGATTAATTGTCTTCGACTTGATTAATAGTGATATTTTAAGCTATTTACTCAGTTCTCAATTTTAGTAGTGTTATTTGAGTGGCCTTAATGTAGGGCTAATCGTGTTTTAGTTATGTCTTTAGATTATTAGTCAGATTTGTCTAGATGGGTTAGATTTTCTACCTATACAAGGATTATTGATTTGTTGTGAGCCAGGATTGTTGTTATTATACTATGATGTATGCAATGCAATTGAGTAGTAGAAAATGTATGCCTTTAAAATGTAGTTGCCTCCTACAACACAAACACAACATGTTTGTGGGCAAAAAGAAAGAAATGGGTATGGGTGGGAGGGAGTGGACCATCTATTGGTTACGAGACTTCATGCATGCATGCATGCATGCCCATATACTCACCATTTTCAATAAAAGTCGCACATTAACTCAACCCTTTTGTTTTCACTTTAGCTATCCTCTCCTACTTTACATTTGCCCACATTTTTCAAATCAATATCTCCAACCAAAACCAAACCAAAGAGTGCACTTTTGGAAATTATACTGGACGGCTCAACATGAACACGAACACGACACAAATCATTAACACGATAACTAAAATTGACATATGCGTTAGGCACGACATTATACGTATTCAACATATTTGACATTATCGAGAGAGTTTTGTAGGTCACAATACAACTAGGTATACATAATTGTGCGGGCATGTTTAAAACGTCTAACACGAATCAAACACGTATTTTTGTTCCGTGATACGACACAAATTGTGAAATATATTTTATTAAAAATAACAACGAGCATCATATTTGGGCATAAAATTTAGCAAAAACAGCATTGCAGTGATGATGGAGTTGCAGTGCATGCTGCAGAAGAAACCATAGTGACGACAGATTCTTCAACGTACAGTCACTGTGCAACTCATACCCCAACCTCTTAATTTGAGCCCAATGATTTTCCGCCACGTGGTCTCAAATTGACCGTTTGATTTTATTTTGTCCGCCACATTAAATGATACTCCAATTTATTTTAATTAATTTATATTTATAGTATTTAATCACAAGTCCGGGGTAGTTAAGTAGATTTTGACCACCCTATTGGATACATTGACTTGGTTTTACCATTTGGAGTTTTTAATTTTCTTTCCTTGTTGAAAAATGAATTCATCAAATAAATTATTGAATCATTTATTATATTTAAAAAACTAGGTATCTTCTAATCTCAAGTAACGTTTCTATAGAAATATATAAACAATTGTTGTCACTACAAGTAGCTAAACTTATAGGCATCATCTATATAGAATTTCATAAAACAAGTTCCTATCCCTTAACCCTCACCCTAGGAATTATTCTACCCAATCCTTTTTGTATTTTATTTGCTTGCCATATTGATATGTAAATTACCCTTTCTTTCTCTTTTTCATGTATGTCTTTCAAGTTTTAGATATTGAAATAGTATTGATTTATCACGCTACTAATTTGTTAAGATTTATAACTTTACTAAAATGATCTCTATCAACATTACTATATTAACATTTTGGTGCACTAGTTATGCACCATAAATTCTATGTTAATCTATAAGCTAATTCTATTTACGGTTAAACATAACAAACTTTTAAAATTTTGTTTAAAATGTTTCAGTTTGGTAACACTTCTATCCTTTTGATAAGGTGCCCTCTAAGATAGATGAGAAACTTGAAGAAGAAATATATTTTTGTAAAAACAGAAGAATATAACTTTAAAGAGGATCTTGTACACGACTTCTTAATATAGTTGATTTTAGTTTAGGTAAATTTATCTAGTTAAGATGTTATTCGGTATGCTAAAAATTACTATGATAAACGTGATTAATTTGCCTTTCACTTATGGGTTGATAAATTGATCCAACACATACAAAAAAAAAAAAGGAAAATGTCCAAAATGGTAATTGAACTATCCAGTTCGTGTCATTTTAGTCTATGAACTATCAAACGTGTCAGTCCTAAAGATAGGCGAAAGAGTTGTAATAGTTCAAACGTTTAAAAAAACTAAGCCCCGTCACGACATTTCGCAAAAATCGCTGACGGTACCGTTAAATTTTCTTTCACTTTTTTATTAAAAATCCAAGTCACCAAAATATAACGGATTTCGTCAGTAGTATGTCAGGAATGTCTTGACGGGGCTCGGTTTTTTGAAACGTTTGGATTATAACGGTTCTTTCGCTTATCTGTTAGACTGAAATGACACGTTTGATAGTTCAGTGACCAAAATGGCACGAACTAGATACTTCAGTGACCGTTTTAGACTTTTTTTCAAAAAATAAAATAATATCTTACTTATTATAACGCTTGTTTTCGTCGTTCTATAATATTCTACGAATAACAAAGTAAATCATTATTTACCACGACCCACTCAACTCCCGTTTATGAGAGTTTATTATATTGTAGAAATTTCAAATTGTGAATAAGCTAGGGAAGGAGAAGGGCAGAAAAGTCATTTGACATTGTATTACTTCTCTGGCAATCTTTGTCTCATGTAACACCAAACCAAATTCAGTTGCTTTTAATGAGAAAATACAGAGAGGAGAGAGTGGTTCACCTGCAAATCCAACACAACCACTGTTCCTTTTTTACACAGGAACGATTCACTGCATCGTCTTGCCAAAGCGATCAGTGACTCACCATCTCTCTCGCTTTTCGATTTTGTTTTTCAACTGCCATTCGCCGGAATCTCGACTCTGTCGGCACAGAGCCGTTACCCGATTGGTTTCTGCCGATTCGGGATTCCGAATAGTCATTTGTTTGGGAATCAGAGACCTGGGTTATCTGCAGATTGTGATTTTCTCAAATGGGTGTCTCGCACACTGACAATCGAATGGAGGGTTGGTTGTATCTCATTCGCTCCAATCGAATTGGGCTGCTGTACTCGAGAAAACGCTACTTCGTTCTTGAAGACCACCATCTCAGGAGCTTCAAATCTGCGCCCATTTCGAAGAATGAGGTTTTTTGTTTGTTCATTTATCTAGTGTCTCTGATGCTGCTTTATACTTGAATTTTGATTCATTACCTTCTGATTTTCGCATAAATCTGAACATCATTACAATGAATGGGGTTTTTGCTGTGATTTCTGCGTGATTGCTCTTTATACTTAAAATTTGGTGTTTGATGCTGTCGTTTGAATGGAGATTTAGCTAATGATTTTGATTTAGAGATCCTGTATTGGATTGGTTCATGACTTCAGTGATCTATATAGCACTGAACCAACTCATGTTTCTGGGAGATGAAATTTAGTTGCCATATCAATTTATTTTTTTTTAATCAATAGTGGTTTAGGTTTACACAAGAATCATTTTCGTACATTTGCATGTTGTTATCTCTCAATTCTTTAAGCCTTACAAGGGAATTGCATGTACCTAACTAGTATTTATTTAGATTTTTAGTAAGAGGCTTGGTATAAACCCTCTATATTTCCTCTAACAAAGTCGGTAGTAAAATCTCATTAGTAAGAAGAGAAAAAAGACACGAGAAACATAACTTCAGCCAGAGAAAACTGATAAACTGATGGTGACATCACTCAGTTTGAAATTCATGGAAAAACCAACTTAGTAGCAACATTCAGAGGAATTTATTGGCTACCATAATCAAGTTATAATGATTTTTGGTCTAGACAACTATTTCAATTGTTTTGGACAAGACATTATAGAAAGTTAAAGTGTTGCTACTGTCTGTCTTTTTCTTTAACCCTTTTCTTTTTCCGTTTTCTGTAACTTCTAAATTGCTTTCAGTTTTTGGAGTTACTGTAATCTTATGGTTCCTTTTTTTTTTTTAGAGCAGAAGAAGTTTTACTCATTCAACCCAATATACTTGTTTTGTTCCATCCTTTTATGTCAGGAATATTTCCACTTTTGCCTTGATTTTTCTCTCTCAGCCAATCTTGCTTTGAGTTGAGCAAGCCTGCCTAGTTTCGTTTATGATGTGATGATGGTACTATATAAAAGCAGGATAATTATTCAATCATACATGAATATAGCTTTATAATTTGCTGTTTCACCTCCAATAATAGGAAGCTTCTTATGTACCTTGGGGATTATCTATGACCAAAACTTCATCAATAGTTGATCTAACAGTGCCACTGGGAAAAGAAAAGAAAACAAATGTGGGGGAGATAAAGCCAAAAGTTCTAGTCTTCTAGAATATGAGAGGTTCTGAAAGAAGTTTTTGATGAAATATCCCCCCTCCAATTCAAATTATACTCCTCATGTTTTGTATGACTGCAAGAAAGTAGCCATCTGAGTAGCTAGAAAGATATCTAGAGAAGTGAATTATATTTATGTTAGTGCACGTTCTGGACACTGTCCAAACTAGATGAGATGAATGACACATAGTCCTTTATAAAATAACTTATTTGAATGGTAAGATCAAGTATTGTGCACAAACTGAATGAGGTTTGATTCCTTACATTATACTTAGGTTCTGAAGTTAATTTTTATTGGAGATTGATCTGTTTATTTTATTTACAAATCAGTTATTTAATTGTATAAAAAACTAATAAAAAACGCTTGACTTTTTATGTCAGGATCCTGTTCGAAGTGCAGTTATAGATTCCTGCATTCGAGTCACAGACAATGGAAGAGAGAGCATCAATAGAAAAGTACTTTTTTGGTGTTACCTTGTGCAATGATATTCCTTCTTTTATATTTCCGAGAATTTTATGGCAGTTATATTGTTTTTTTTTTTTGTTCAAATACACTGTAATATGTGTTCTGTGTGCACTTGCAGGTGTTCTTCATATTTACACTATATAATACTTCTAACCACAATGATCAGCTTAAGGTGTGCCAACTACTTTATCAAAGAATTTTGGTTTTATTTTCTAATTTTGTGTGTAAGTTATAATATCTAAATATCATAGTTGGGAGCAAGCAGTCCGGATGAAGCTGCAAGATGGATACTTTCTTTTCAAGAAACGGCTTTAAAGGTTTGAAGGTGCTCATTTGGTTAATCTGGAGCAACACTTGAATGTTTAAGATAGGAGACTGATATTTCCAAATATATACAGGGTGGTCCAGATCAAGTAGATAATGTCGCGGGTTGTCCAAAGAGCAGATGGCCGTCCTTTAGGCATGATCTTATTTAACATATTGTGGTGATCATTGTATTTTTTCATTTCCATGCCCCTTGATTACTTCAAGTGCTTACAAGTTTTTTTCTCCACAGATTGAGTGGTCCAAGGAGGGTAAATGACAACAGTTCTATTGATTGGACTCTTTATTCATCCACACATATGGACCCAGTGACATCCGATGTTGTCGCTCCTTCACCTTGGACAATCTTTGGCTGTCAGAATGGTAAGAATAGAATTTTGTAAAGTGTTATTTGCAGCTGAAGTTGCATTTTAAACATCACAAGTATTTTGCAGGGCTACGGCTTTTTAAAGAAGCGAAAGATAGAGATCCTCATAGGACGGTCTGTAACACTTTGGAATTCTGACTTACCAATCCCTAGTTTTTGTAATACATTCACATTGTTAAATATGCTCTTCTTCTATACAGTGGGATGACCATCCTGCAATAATGGCAGGGGGCGTGGTTGATGGACCTTCAGAAGCCATTTTCCAAACTCTTATGTCTCTTGGCCCATCAAGATCTGAGTAAGTTTTTATAAGACATCATTTTTATTCTTAAACTTCTATAAAGATCATGAGTCTGTTTGCTCTAATGGTTATTAGTTAGCCCGACTCCCACATCAAATAGATGTGAAGTTCCCTCCTAGTTGAAGGGTAATATGGGTCTACCCACTCCTTGCCAATTGATTTTAAGTTGGATGCCTTAACAGTGCAAAACCTATATATTGCCGAAAAATGACTTTTCAATATCTATCAGTTTGGAAATGTTTGACATGTATCTGAAAAGGTTGACTGTATTTCTCTTCCAAAATATTATTGAAGGGGACCATTTCAACTTAAAGCTCGAGCTTTGAGTTAAAAGCCTCATTTAATTTTTAAACTTTATACTCTACATGCACTCTCACGTGCAAGCCCGTTACGGCTTTGCAGGTGGTCATGCACAGGTTATCCTTCTGCCTTATGTTGGATATTTTACTAAATTTAAAAAATAAATAAATTAGGGTAGCGGTATGATTTTAACTTTGAGTTGTGACCTCAAGGTCTACAAGGTTCTAACACCATGTAGAGGACCATTTCAATTAAATACTCAAGCTTATAGTCGAAAGCCTCATTTTGACTTTATACTCTTTAACAATTATAGAACTTATTGGTCTTTTACTATAAAAATAATCTTTATAATTTCTGAAAACTATATATATTGAATTTGTTTGATACTAAAATCAATTTTGCAATTTGACTTGCAGATGGGATTTCTGTTTCTACAAGGGTTGTGTTTAACAATTATAGAACTTATTGGTCTTTTACTATAAAATTAATCTTTATAATTTCTGAAAACTATATATATTGAATTTGTTTGATACTAAAATCAATTGTGCAATTTGACTTGCAGATGGGATTTCTGTTTCTACAAGGGGTGTGTGGTTGAGCATCTTGATGGTCATACTGATATAGTTCACAAGCAGTTGTATAGCGATTGGTTACCTTGGTCGGGTCTAGACCTTTAATGTCCATCATTTGTTTCATCAATCTTTCATTTTTTATTAATACCTATTTCTGATTTGTGACAATTCTCAGGGGAATGAGACGAAGAGATTTATTGTTGCAACGTTATTGGAGAAGGGAGGATGATGGAACATATGGTACTAGAATGTTTTTGGAGAAAATGATTTCATCAGCTGATCCATTATCATCCAAAAGTGACCTTTTTTTTTTTTTTGGGTTTTTGCTGATGCAGTTATCCTCTACCATTCTGTGTTTCACAAGAAGTGTCCAACCCAGAAAGGCTATGTCCGTGCCTGCCTGAAAAGTAATTTATGCTTAAAATTTAGAGATTAATAGTTCGCTAAACATATTGAAGGTTTCATTATTGCATAATGTTTAATATAAACAAGGCCTGTATGATTTGATATGATGTTAGTGATTTTGTGTGGTTTCTCAACATTTTTGGTTGGGAACAAAATGGTTAGAAGTGATTAATGACATTTTGCACTGTCTTTCAGGTGGAGGATATGTTATATCTCCTGTAAACCATCAGAAACAATCAGTTGTAAAGCACATGCTTGCTATTGATTGGAAATTTTGGAAATCTTATCTGCAAACTTCTTCAGCCAGATCCATAACCATCCGAATGCTTGGAAGAGTTGCTGGTGCTCATCAGATACTGCTGTTGTATTAATTTGCTCTTCTAATGCTATTTATTTACTAGTTGTTGATTTTTTTTTCCCTTTCTCAGCATTGCGTGAGTTATTTAGAGCAAAATCAGAAGAGTATCCTTCTGACTTTTCATCAGGAGATTTAAAAAGAAATAATAGGTTACTTCAGTTTGAAGAGGAGAGCAAGTTTGATGCTCACACAATGGAGGATGTGATGAGTAGGGAATGTTTAGGAGAAGAAGTGGACAAAGCACCTTCTGAATATGCAAGCCTTGTGGGCCTGAATGATGCTGCCGATGAATTCTTTGATGTTCCCGAACCTTCTGATAATGATCAGTCAGAAAATAGTTGGTCATCTGATTATGGTCCAGAAGTGTATTCTCAGGTACGAGTTGATTCAAAGGAAGTTTGCTCTTATCATAAGTGATGGGTACATCAATAGTTAAAATTATTAAAGTTCTTGTATGCTGAAATAATAGGAGAAAGCCATATAAGGTGGATTTTCATTCTTTAGATATTTTGTGTGATTGTACTAAAGATTAAAAAAAAAACAAGAAGCATTTGAGATATAGTCTACTTATAAATTAGGTAAGGAGCACCATAAATGAGAGTCTGACTATGCTTGACAAGTTGGGTTTCCGTGGACTTATTGTATCTAAACTATCAGCATGTTCATAGTGCACATAACTGACTACGCATAACTCCTAGCGCTTCTTTTTGTGTTTTATTATTCGTAACAAATATTACATTTTCTAACTCTTGCACAAATATTTTTTCTCACTTGGCTGCCATGGCATTGAGTTTCAGGATACACGTCCTACAAGGTTATCTGCTGCTGGATTTGTGAAAAAGTTGCACGATCTTGCAGGTAGTTCAATATTAATGACTAATGTTCAACATAACATATGTAGTATAATGGCACGCTGTATTTGATTTGATAAATAGTTTTGTATGATCCACTCTCTTTCCATTTCACTGATGAGTAAACACTTACATAAGCTGCAGTTCAGAAAAGGGGTTATGTAGACTTACAAGAGATGGCAAAGGAGGACAGTGTCTCGTGCTGCTATGGAGCTACTCTACTAAAAGATCCTCCTTGTACTTCACCTTGCAGTTGGACAGCAGCAGATCCCTCTTCTTTTCTAATTCGTGGAGCAAATTATCTGGAAGACAGTCAGAAGGTATGGTTAGCGTTCTGTCAACTACTCCAAAAACTGAACTAACTACTAGCAAGTTTCTTGACTAATAGTAAAGGTGAACTAACCACCATTTGCAGGGAAGCAATCTGGTGCAGTTGTTCCAAATATTTCATATTGTATTTCATGCTTTCAATTAGCTACATACTTACATTCTTCTTCTCTTTCTTGATTAGCATGTTTCAAAACCTAGTATGAAACTGTTAGGCATTCACTCAACATGGTCTGATCCAGAAAAAAAGATGTTAACTTGATCTAATTATAGATGCAGTGATGTCATGATCATACTGTTTGTTAGCTGCTTGTAGTTCTTCAGTCAGAGTATTTCAATTAATAAAGTCGATAAACTTCGGTTCTTGTCAAGCATCCCCATAAATACATTGAGTGTATTTTTCTTCTTCTGTAATTCCCTTGTTGTTTTCTGTCCAGGTCATGGCTAAGGGTACTTTGATGGAAATGGTTGCTGCAGATTGGCTAAGATCTGACAAGCGAGAAGATGACCTTGCTGGACGTCCAGGAAGCATTGTTCAGGTTGAGATTTCGTTGAACGTAGATCTTTCCTATTAATAAAATTTATTGGCCTAGAACTACTGATCACTTTCAAAAGGAAAACTGAAACAATTAGGGCAGTGTTATATAAATTCCTGCAATAGGTGTTAATATGTGATTAAGCAATTCTAAAGCTGAGATACTTATTGCTTCTTTCTGCAAAACCTGATAAGATAGAAACAGAAGTACTTATCCAGATCCAGATGATCCAGACTATTGTATTATGTTAGGTTTGTGCCTGGTTTTTTTAGCTAGCAATCCTTGATTATAGTTGGTAGGGGTACTAATGAGAACTACTCTAACTTGGGTTGCACGATACATGATGACCTTTGTGATTGATAATGGTATCTTAAAAACTTTGTTCTGCAGAAGTATGCAGAAAAGGGTGGGCCAGAGTTCTTCTTCATTGTAAATATACAGGTTAATTTTGCCTATAGTTCTATTATTTTCCAGTTGTTCATCTCATTTGTGTGTGTTACCAATAATTAACCTGTTCACAATGAATCAGGTCCCAGGTTCTACAACGTATAATCTAGCGCTATATTATATGATGAGTACTCCTGTGGAGGATTCACCCTTGTTAGAGAGCTTTGTAAAGGGGGATGATGCCTACAGAAATTCTAGATTCAAACTCATACCATATATATCAAAGGTTAGTACACTCCTTGACATGCCTGCATGAAATTACATTGCCTACTTTTCAAAATGACATTTCTCATACTGACCAACTGTCACTTTCATTTCTAATCTCTCTCTCTCCTGATATTTCTTACTAAGACAAATATACTGTAGCGTTTGTTGTAGATTTTATATTTGGCTTAAATTGCACTCTTTTATTTCAATTCTTTAAAAAATCATCATGTTCGCTTTATGACTGACAAGTGCCATTAATATACCTGCAGTCCCCAGTTATTTTACGTCTTTCTTTTTTACTTTTCCTCAGGGTTCATGGATAGTTAAACAGAGTGTTGGAAAGAAAGCTTGCTTAGTTGGCCAAGCACTTGAAATTAATTATTTCCATGGGAAGAATTACATAGAGGTAATCTTTTAGTAGTAATTATCTTCATAGAAATAATTTTCAAAATTGCCCGTTGGAATGCACATTTGGCCACTTGGTATTTCGAGGAAAGTATTTTTGCAAGCAAATTGGCATTCTTTCATAGGAAGGAACTATTCTAGTAAATTGAAGTTTCTATGGATAAAAGAAGAAGCATCCTTGTGGTTTATAATGTGTTTCCCTAAAGATACCTTATACTGGAAACTGAAAGAACTGCACCGGTACAATTACACAAGTTTGGACTCGAACTTTGTTACACAGCAGCAAGAGGTCTGGTGCTTCATTGACCTCTGCTGTTTTTGTGAAGTGCAAAATTATATTTGTCTGATTTTGATGTGATCCTGCTATGCAGCTGGAAACAAACTAATAGTTATCGTATTCATGAAATTTTTCATGTTATGTTACATATGCTAATTACAAAATTGTTTGATTAATTTCAGCTTGGTATCGATATCGGATCATCAACGGTAGCAAGGGGCGTGGTCAGTCTTGTTCTCGGTTACTTGAACAATCTAGTTATTGAAATGGCATTTTTGATACAGGTAAACAACTATATTTTCATATTCTAAGTACTTCAAGTTTTTTCTTTAAAATAAATTTGCATAAGCTCATAAAGTACACGTGAAATTTTTAATAATGAATTTTGATAGAGAATATTTTGCCAGCTTATCGAAAAACTAGTATTGACACTATATATGTGGATTGCATATTCAGGCAAATACACCAGAGGAGCTTCCTGAATATCTTCTGGGAACGTGCCGTTTGAACCATCTTGATGCATCCAAATCAGTTTTAGTGAAGCAGTGATTAGAGCTCCTATTTTTTCATGTTTGTGGGTATGTTGAAGGGATTGTGGACTCTGAGAAGCAGAAGCAGTTGGGTTGGGACATAGGTAGGAAGTTTGAATGTACATACACATGTTCCGTGGCAAATCAAGTGCATATTTGCCCTCCAAAAACTAACATAATTCAGATTTTTTTATTAAATCAAACATAGAAACATGCATGCATGCAGCAATTTGTTACCATTTAGGATGAATGTCCTGCCAACCTTTGTAAAGATGCTGTATTAATATTACTATTCAATCAGTTGAGGCCAGAAACTAATATATATTGTCTTTCGCATTCTTGCAACGTATGTATATGTGTAGCGAGTCGAGACTCAACCTAACTAATTATGATATATATCACATCATGATTTAATATTCATATCTGCCTCAATGGGTTCACATAGACATGGTTGTTTGTGGATCTTTTTGATGATCTGAGACTAAGATATATAGTCGTTGGAGCAGCAAGTCAAAGTCGTCTTGGGTTCGGATGAGGCTGAGACGAACGTAACAATCTCGGGCACCAAAAGCACTGCCTGCTCTTCCATTGATACCGCCGCCTCTCAGGACTTCATGGCAGTTACTATCTTCCACTTCTTCACACTTTAACCATGCATAAGCTGCAGGCCACAAACCAAATATGAAATAGTACTGATCTCATAAGCAGTTGAAGGAAATTGAGTAATAAGAATTGTTAAAATTTCAATATTAGACTACACGCTTCGCTTAGACTTTTACTACTAAAATATCAATTTTATTAGCCGTGAAACATTACGTGTGGCACAATGTTGAAGTCTAGCAAGAGTTATCACCTGGAGTAGGTTCTCTTAGCCGTTGGTAAAAAGTGCAGTACTCAGGTGGAATTTTCTGGACAGAGAATCGTTTGGAAGTAGACAACACCTTGTTCAATTTGTCCCAACGCTTCCTCATTGTGGTGTATCCAAATTCAAATATTTCTCTTCCTTCACTTCCAAGAAGCACATCCAAAACCCTCAAAGCTCTCAATTGACTGTCCTTAGAAACACCCATCGTGTTTACGCTCGTGTGCTCGTACATTCTTTCGTATACATCTCTATCCTTTATCACAGCCCACCTGCAATGCAATGCATGATTATGTATACATTTACAGGATCTGAGATGAATGATAAGATTATTGCATACCCGAATCGAGTTCCAGCATGACCAGTGAGCTTAGAAATGGTAAATAACATAACATCTTCATCTGAGGGAGCTGGTATTCCTGTAAAATGTGGCCAGTAGTAGGCATGATCATGAATCGGATACGAACCATTGATCACAGCCTTGTTCATCAATCCATCAGGATTGTTCGGCGAAGTCACAAATTCAATGATTTTAGTGTCTCTATCGGATGAATTCTTCCACGAGGACGCGTCACCTTCAAACTTGTAAGCAGGGGATCCCAAATATTCTGTTTGATGCTTATAAAGCTGTACAAGTAGACCAAAATAAATATATATTATTCCGAGATAATTATCTAATCATTGATCATACAACATACTAACCCCATAGTAAGGAATGGAAGCGACAACGCGGGCAGGTCCGGAAGAAGAGTTGCGAGAGGAGAGGGAGTGAACGGAGGCGTAGAGGAGCTGGGTAGAGCCAGCACCGAACACAATGTATCTTCCATCAGTAACTGCGTTTCCCACAATGGAGTGTAGCTTGCGGATTCGGGTTTCAAGCAGAGTTGAGATCATTGATGGGTTGGTGTAAGAGTAGCTGTAGCTCATCCGATGCCAACCTGAAACCAGAACAGCACTTGCAGCTGCTTGTTGCATCCAGAAGGGCTCCAAGAAAAATGGATCCCCACTTTCATATGCAATAGCAACACATTAGGATATAGTACATACATAAATATCATATTTGCAGTCGACCTCGTAAAGTATATATATAGGATAAAAGTGAGGTTGATTGACATCTCATCTAGTTTACCTAGGTTATTCGATTAGTGAAACTATAACAGTCGACGACATAAAGTAATAATATGTATATTCGAATGTCAGGGATAGACCCATATTCATAGAGTAAAAACATGTATATCTAAATTTGATTTTGATTTAGTGATGATGACGAATAAAAAGAAAAGTCTTAAGAGAGATATATACCCATTAGCCTCAGCAGCACAACCGATTGGCGAGAAGAGAGAGCAGTCAGAGGAAGAGTAGCAAGCGTTGCACTCGCAAGCTTGATGATCATCAACCACCAATCCGTCCAAATAAGCTCTTCCATGGCCTGAGCACGACGTCGCCGCCACTGCTTCTGCTTCTGCTGCAGCTTTTCTACTCCAACTCAGCTCACTTATTCCATTGATTCTGGTTGTGATTATAAAAAACAGATTGAGAATTATAGAACACATGAGCATCACCAACCACACTAGTGTAACATTAACACTACACTTGACACCCATTTCTTTTCTATCTATATTGTTGTTGGAGGACTCTCTTTAATTCATTTGGTTTGGGAGATTTTTCTATTTTTGAATGGTAGGTACAGAAGATAAAACTGCTGTGAAAGAAAAATACATAGATGTATTAGTAAAGACAAATTTACAAAAGTGATTGGTAGTGGCATCCTGTGGATAAGAGGAGATTCTACTAGTTGTGCAGTGTTGAATATTCCAAGGGGGACCAACTCAATGTAACTTGCTCCCAGTGGCAATGCGGGTTTTGGGCTGTGTTCAGTTTGGGAAGGATTAATAACAATTCGACTCGAAATGGGTGTGGATTCGGTTAGGTTGCAGAGTTTGCATCATAAGTTACGATGCACATATACTCTCATCTTCTGGGTATTTGAAACTATTGTACTCGGGACACATTTCGAAAACATGTCCCTCAATATTTTAATAATGTTTTATAAATGGAATGTAATAAACACTTTACGTAAGTCAAGTAGTTGATTTCACTTGTTCCCTTGAGATTGCAGATTTGAACATTATTAATAGGGATGGCAACGGGGCGGGGTTTATAATCACCGAACCCGCCCTAGTCATTTTCCCCGAGCCCCGAACCCGCC
>JAYMTA010003206.1:0-14757 GCA_036897625.1 Pelargonium cotyledonis | reverse complement strand
AATAGAAACAAGACACTCATTTTGGAACAAAAAATTTAGACAAACAAGACACTCATTTTGGAACGGAGGGAGTATATAAATATCCTTATGTAAGGTCAGCGAATAGTGTATCCTCAGACTGTATGAGGTCTTGTCCCATGACAGAGATTTAACATTCTTGTTTTGGATGATTGCTAATAAATAATACAAGTAGTTTCTTTCAACAAGAAGAAAAATGTTTGTGACAAATAACTTTACAAGACATTTATGTGTTTTTTTTATACATAATAACAATGAATCCTTAAGGAGAAATTAAAAGAAAGATGGCGTTTAAATTTTAAATGACAAACAAAATCTATGGGAAAATAAAAGATGAAAGAATGAATTTATCTTTGTCACAGACACTAGCGTTAGTAGTAGCTGTAGCTATAGCTTACTAATTATTATTAACTAATAGCCTACCTGAGCCAGACCAGATTGAGCTTTGCTAAGTTTCATGTATCCTTGCATTATACACCTGCAAACAAATCAATACAACAATGAAATGTTTTGCATTGTTAGCTTTCAAACCATATGATATAACCAACTTACATACAATGATTGCAATGCCATTAATCCAGGAGAAAGAAATGACGTCGGCCCAAACACATGAACTTGGGACATATGCGTCAATACCAACAATAGTGTTGCTAGCTAATGTTAAGTTTCCGCAAATGTCTCAAACACATGAACTTGGGACATATGCGTCAATACCAACAATTATGTTGCTAGCTACTGTTAAGTTTCCGCAAATGTCCCAAAGACATGAACTCGGGACATGCGCTACTAAGGTATAGCTACTGCTATACCCAAATTCATTAACTTGGGACACATTCCATTTTCTTGGGAGAGGAGATGCAAGTAAGTTTGGATGTCAAAACTGTTTCCTTTTCTACAACCATGAGTTTTTTTCTTCTGTATTTCTTTCTTCTTGGTTTTGTGTTGTCTAAACATGGTTGAGAGTTGAGACTAGTATTTTTATAATACAAAGTTATTAAGAAAAGGAATTTGCTGAAAGCATTTTTTGGACTATAATTATAAGAAAAACAGTCAATGAGACGTTCATGAAAACCAAATTTGGGATGAGAAATAAGTATGTGAACGCACCAAACCCAGAGCTTCTGCTGCACTTCTACGACTCTCTTCATCAGATATCTTAGCAAAAGCATTCATCAAAAATTCCCGCTGTTCTAATTTCAAGTGCTTCTCCAATCCACGAGCAACCATCTCCATCTCAGGCTGCAGAAAACATCCATCAGACATATAACCAAAAGTATTTGCTTTAGAAAAAAACAACAGTGTACGCAAAATTACAATGAACCAAAAGCTTCCATAAAAAAATTCATCTCAACTCCCTTAATATACGAACAATATTGTAACTCAATGACAAATGCGATAAAGTTGCGTTTGAATTCCTGGATTTGATTTGAAATCAGTGGTTTGAAATCGCTGAATTTCAAATGACGAGTATAATGTTTGGGAAATCATAAAATTTCAGATGACAAGGTATGATTTGTCATTTGAAATCCCATGTTTTAGGCATGTTATAAGTCCTATTGGATTTCAAACAAATTCTTCGTGCAACCGAACATTGGATTTGGCTCAAATCCGGGATTTCAAATGAAATCCAAGAATCCAAATGGAGCAGAATAGACTGTAATAGAGCACAGAGCCATAAAACCATGTAGATTCTTAAGAAGTTGCACAGAGCCATAAAACCATGTAGATTCTTAAGAAGTTAAGTCATTATATAAAGAATGACAGGCATTGAGTGGTTTTAGACCCCCAGTCCCAATTCAAAAATTTATGCAGACAAGTTCAGAAGAGAACAAAATTACATGCTCAGCAATATAAAATTGCAGAATGTACATGTTTCATGTCTTACCATCATATAAAATTCCAAAACAGCAATGTCCTATGCGCAAAAACAGTTTATAATACTGCAAAACCATTATAACCAAGACAATATCTACTTTTTGTACAGTAAACTAGTGTAATAACAAAAGCACATACGGAGGATTCATCAGGAGGAAATATCCGAAGAATAAGACATATTTTTGACAATTCTACCACCATTTCAGAATGTTTCCCTTGCATTTCCAAAGCCTGAAATCACATGGACATTAAATAAAGTGTAAGTATAGCAGGGTAATTAGTAAAAACACATATCTTTACATTAAAAGAAATGAAAATTCAGCAAGCTATAACAACAATTTAGAAATCACAAGCATATGCCTCCAAAACCCATAAATTGTTAACTACTGTATTTACTATTTAGACCAAAATTTCCATATACAAACCCATCACCATACAAAGGCTGGCAGTTAATCATTTCCCTTCTTTTTTCCTACTTTTTCTTTCAGACGAGTAATTATTTTATTAAACTGTTCCAAGAGATGTAACCTACAGTACATAACATGTATCCAAAACCAGCCCATATATGAGCTAAATTAATTGTGATTTCTAAGATTGAGACCCTAAGAAAGCTACTGAGCGGTAGTTAAGATGAAAAGAGAGCTGAGTCAGGTCGATTGAATTGGAAACAAACAAACAACATGAGGAGGTAAAAGTAAAGCTGGCAAATACTTTAAGGAATCCTCGGTACTTTCTACCCAATAATTCTACAAATGTGAGCGGGAAGATTACCCACGCCTGTAAGAAACGTGAACGTGTTCGAGCAGCAACAGCTGCGGAGACAATTCTTGCAGCACGGGTGTTATCCAGGCCAATATTTTCAGCAAGCCCAGCAATAAATTGCCGAGGATCTTCACCATCAATCTCAACGAAGGAAGAGTCCCTTGGTGCACTGCAAAATTTATAATTGGGTTACAACACTTAAGGAGAACAAGCACAAGAAACCAGCATATTCTGACAAAACTAACTTATGTAGGGTTACAACATGCACCTGCCGCAAACATTTAAAATGAAGTCGACGGATGTTCGGTATATAGAATCTCGTGTATTTGCTGTATCAATGGAAACCCGTATTCCAGATGTCCTGCATATTCGACGTAACTGCTCACCCATACATGGAAAAAGAAGTCCAGTACATTAAAGATCATCTATGTAACAGAAATCGGATAGCACAGTATTCCACATTATAATTGTCCATGTATTACAGAATTAGTACAATTCTAGCAGAAAATCGATTTCATTTAATACATATTTGTAGAATGAGCTCAATAGATTACAAACAAAGATGGGAAGAAACAAGTTTGATTTTCACGAAACTATTAGAGAAAATAAAATAACAATTACAACCACAACCACAACCACAAATAAACAGTGAAGACTATTTAATTTTAGCAAATCAAATAAGCTTGAGAATCATATTTTGAATGACTGTATGAATCTTAAATCTCAACAAAATACCCGTTAGGAAAATAATTTGCAAAACACTTCTGAATACAGGTTAAGTGTTTCCACCAACATATATGGATAAGTTTTATATATTTTCAATTCACAGCTTCACACACCATTTTAACTTCAACTCCAGTAAAAAAAATGCAAATATGCAGAATATAATGCTTTGAGCATGCATTGCATTTGCATGTGAACAGTTTGAACAGAAGAATCCTCTGAGAAGAGTAATTCCTTTAGATCATTCTAGGATACCAGAACCTTGGTTCCAAAACATCATTGGGTCATTAATTTGACGATCCTATCCTGATCTTCCTATGTATGACCAACCCAAGCCAATAAATACCTGACTGAAATCTAATAAGTTGATAAAAGGGATGCTAGAATACTAGAAACACCGAATTATGATATGAATAATTAAGATTTTCATAAAGGGGCACTCTATGGCAGCCTAAACTTATCCACAATCATTTCTAGGTATTAGTCTTTTTAAATTCTTGTTAGGGGTTGGTTTAGTTACTCAATTGCCTATAGCTACAAAAAATGTATATACAATATGCATGAATCCAAGCATTCAACCAGATAGATAGCATGTATTGGTGGGTGCGGGGATTTTCTCATGCACCTATCCATCAATCCTTACATTCATACACATATACTGCATGAGTATCTTTTTTTTACACAGGAACCAGATATATCTTCAATAAAGGTTACCAACAATTCCTATAACTTTATATTTGCAAATGAAAAACACCAAGAAAAGAAATGTGAGAAAAGTCGGCACAGCTCTAACACTATATGTCAGCATGACAGAATGTGTGTACATTATTCCAATTACTGAGTAGGTCAACAAAGAACTAACCTGGACTATATCATCCTCCGCAATGTCCTCCCCGTGAGTTCTATTGTTAATCATCGCTGGAAATCAAGTTAATTAGAGGCAACTTGAGTAAGTAAAGTAGAACCAGATAACATTTATTGAAATTCAAGAGATGAGTAATTTTCTAACTATAACAACAGCCAAGGAATTTCCCAGACAAGTTGGGGGTATAAAATTGTAGCAGATAATACATCTATAAGACTACAAGTTATACTATATTCAGGTCAGGATAGGCACTTCTAATAACAAAACCACCCAATTTTTTACAGCAAACCCTAGCCCATCCTTTTCTTCGAAATTCCATCACACAAACATGAAACTTTAAGCATAGGGATATCATTTTAGCCAGAACAGTCAGCCAAATAGAAAGTACCCAGAAAACTACCTTAGGATGGCCTACACATATTCAAAGTACATGGCTGAAACTTGAAAGCTTACCCAACTTGCGGACATGATGTTCTGAAAAGTACTACTAAATGCATAACATACACAATCTTCGTTAAATATAACACTTTCATAGGAAGACATGACAGTAATGTGATTTTGACAAGAAACTTAAGCAATCAAATTCATCATTACATCTCATTGATCATAAAATAGCATAGAAGATTGTCAACAAAATATTACATTCATTCATTCAGGGATTCAAAACAAAAACAGTTGTATCAAGGACAAAATTATATTTCAACCATCCAAAAATGGAAATTTCAGACTGTAATCAAAATCTACAAATAACAGTCAATTTACCTCTTATCAATCTGTTTGCCTCCTTCTGATAGTCATGGGTATCAACCACCATCACTGAAGAAGATGAAACAGAGAGCGGCCACCATTTCGGCAACCTCTCCCCGGCCGGACCCCAATTCCTCGCCGCTCTCCCCGGAACCACCTCCGCCGACTCCCGAGCCAGCGCCAGCGCCAGCTGATTATCCACTTCTCTCGGTCCCGGTCGCCTCTTCACACCCTCCTCAATCGCAACCACCACCTCTTTCCCTCCCAGACTTCTATCCCTCCTCTTGACCACCACACGATTCCGGGACGCGAAACGGACCTTTATCCCGGACCCTATCCGGCCCAAAACCCACAAGGCACAACCCAAAACAAAGCTGTAGAGCACCAAACTGGCGGCGAATTCACCCGTGGAGCGGCGGCACGACAGCACGATCCTGCGGTTGGAGTCGACGGAGACCAGGGTCCGGACATCGGTGCAGGCGTCTTCGGCGGAGGAGAGGAACTGGCGAAACTTGTTCTCCAATGTTTGGAGGTCGATGACGGCTTCGAGCTTGGAATCAGGAGAGGGGTAGGAAAGAGCGATCCTGTTGTTGTTGCTCTTGTCGTATATGGTGGTGGTTTTGTTGTTGTTGCCGAGGCGGCGGCGGAAGCGAGGACGGCGGTTGAAGGAGCAAGAGGGCGGAGGTGGGGTTTTGGAGTAGCATTGGAAAAGGAAGAGACGAGGAGGAGGAGTGGTGGCGTGTGTAAAGGAGCTCATTTACATAACCATGTGAAACACTGAAATCAAAATTCTAAGAAAAAGTTGGGATTTTTGTTTAGCTTTAGCTTATATTGCTGGGACTGGGAGAGATGGAAAGAGAGAGAGAGACAATTTGGTTCCTTCTTCCCTGCTTCTTGGAGAGTAGTGTTTGTGTGGCCCTCTTTCTGTTTTTTTTCTGTTATGTATATGAATCATGAAATTTAAGGCAAATCGTCATGAGTTGTTCCAATTTAAATGGATATCTTAAATTTGGGTCCATAAACATAAACATGTTAAAAAATGTGTATATTAAAAAAAGAGTAGAGTCAAGCAAGAGCGGCGGTTGCGGTTCTTTTGTGCATAAGAGTTGCGGCTCTTTTGGGGTTGCGACGGTTCACTTGAACCGCAACGCTAGTCACTTGGCGTTCATTCTTTCTTTAAGAGTGTATTATTTGTAGGGCAACAAAGAGCGGTTAAAAATTTTGGGTGTGTGGGCTTTGAAGAGCAGCTAGAGATTTCGTCTGTGGTGGGTAAGGCTCGGCAAGTGACGATTAGGGCGTCGGCAGCGGAAGATTTAGAGCATCGGCAACGGAAGATTTAGAGCATCGTCATCATTATAGAAAATTGCGGCTATGGCGGAGTTCAATCCAGAGAGAGCGTTAGGCAGGGCGGAGACTTCACGGTCAGCGAACCTGAAGAATTCGGGTTTAGTTCGGCAGGTGCAGATTGTGGTATTTCATTGGACGTGTTTGGTCATCCAACAAATCGGGAGAGGGTATACCTCGTGCCCCTGATTTGGATTATTTTTATGTACTCGATTTGGTAGGGTATGTGGTTTTGGGATCGATTGAGGAGTCGGTTCTTTGGTGGATGCGTGTGGTCATTCGACAAATTGGGGGGAGGGTTTACCTAGTGCCTCTGATTTGTGTTACATTATAGTACTTAATTTGAAAGAGTACATGATTTCAGGTTCGAGGATTTGGGTTTCATTTGTTTATGTTGGTGTTTTATATCGCGTTAGTGTTATTGATTATTCCAGTTTTGTTAGGTCTAGTGTTAGTTGTTATTTCTCTTTCTGTAATGGCTTAATTTTCTATTAATGAAGTTTGATTTTCTCGTAAGAAAACATGTTAAAGGGTGACGGTATGTGTTCACGGCTCGTACTTGTGTTGTGTTGTAAGTTCAATATTCTATTAAACAGGTTAAATTGAGATTGCATATTCATTAAACTAGATGAATGGCACAACTTATGTATGAATGAATTGACACGACATGAAACACCAAACACATTTAAACATTTGGTTTAAAATTACACAACTCGGCATTACACATTTAAATAAATAGGTTGATATTAACTTTTCACGACCCGATATATTTGAGTCGTTTAACTTAAATAGATCATGTTCTACACGATATCTTTGACAATTTACATTTGTATTATTAAATAGGTGTGTCAATTAACGAGTTGAGAAGATTAAACGGGATTGACATAAACATTAAATGGGATTGACATAAACATGACCAGAATATTAAACGGGATTGACATAAACATGACCAGAATATTAAACGGGTTGAGATAGTTAACATGAATCCAATCATGCTAAACCCAAACTTATTAAAATACGTAATGTGTTTGTGTCACAGAATATCATGAAAGAACAAAAACATTCATTTTAGGATGGGAAAGTGAATTAACCTCTCTCCGTTCTAAAATAAGTGTCATCGTATCTATTTTGAGAAAAATTAAGGAATAATTAGTTAATGTGGTATGTTTACTATTGTATCCTCATGATCATGTGTTGAGAGATCCTAACTAACTTTTTATAAGAATATTATTAACATTTCATGCATAACTAACTTACATGAAAATGAAACAAGACACTCATTTTAAAACAAAAAATGTAAGAGAAACATGACACTCATTTTGAAACGGGGGAGTATCACACAACACTTCTCAAAGGCATAGAATTTTCTCATAAAAAATGAAGGACCAAAAGCTTAAAGGTTTGAACAAAAAGGTTCATCATCATTCCACAGTCCCAACTTTCTTCCATGTATTATCAGTGTCTTGTGCCATTTTAAATATTCCACAAAGTATAATCAAATACTACAAAATACATACTGAAGGGTCAACAGGGCATCTGGTTGTTCTTTCCATTTGTTCCTCTCCAACACCATTTTCATTTCAATGCCAAAAGAAATCTAATTCACTATAGCTACCAAAATGACAAATGGGATGTGATTATAAAAAAAATCTATGTCTAGCACTAAAGATATCCACATTGGTATGTTAAAGAAAGCCATGACGGAACCCGTGGAACTGGACGTGTAGCGAAGCTATCATCTCATCTATCTCAACCTTCGGGATGAACAGGGTGTGTTTGTGTCCATTGCCAGCATCTGCATCCAATATCATTCACCAACAATCCATATATACACCAGCTTGTGAAGTCCCATCAAGTTCTATGAAATCTCCAAAGGAAAATACAATCCCGCCAAGACAAAACTTCTTGATTCACTCCTGCAACCAACTACTACATAAAGCTTTATATAGGGAAGGCGATAATCAAACAGAAAAGTATTGATTTGGTGGGTAACATACTTTTAAGAAACTTCAGGTGGGAAGAACGGGCTGCCTCTCATCTGGTCCTACACGGTGACTAGCCTGAAATAAATTGCAAATTGATGTGGATACAAAGAGTGAGTGCGAGAAATAACAACAGATAATCAACACCGCATCTACCAAAAGAAAGATGAAATCAAAATTAATCACCTCATCATTTGCTCCTGCTGTCATATTTATGAAGGAATCCTTTGACCTAAATGGAAGGAAGGTCAAGGAGATATATTTATTACAGTGATATTTAGAACCAAGAAAATTCCTAGCACATTATATGGTAAATCCATTTATTCAAAATTGAGATTCTTTTGGTGCCTGCTACCCCGCTTCATTGTGATTTAGATATGATGCAATTGCCTACCTTAGCTAGATATAAAGATATAACCTTCAGAAAAAATTTACTTTGTTCAGGAAAAAAGAAAGGCAAAGGTGGTTGTCTAGAACCCCAACTGAAACAAGTATACATAACTAAAAGCAGAAGAATATACCTGTGTTTTTCCTGAACATCGTTGAGTTCCAGCATCCCATTTTGTTGTTCATCTTTGACTTTCGGAAGGGATGAAAAGAACTGCAAAGAAACATGAACAATAAAATTTAAGGTATAGTCCTCTTTTATAGGAAGAGAAACAAACCATCCTTTCTTAATTTACCTGGTGCATTGAGATGAATACAATAGAGATTCCTAGGATGAAGTTCATGGTCAGGGTATGACCAAATAGAGCAGCAGATGCTATTCCAGTAAAAATGGTGGCAACAGTTGATGAGTACTTTTTCAAAATTGTATCTGGATGCACCAAATAATCTTCCAGTTAATACACATGTACAACAAAGATACTGTATGCAATAATTAATGAAAGCAGAAAATGTGTGTAAGACACTAAGCTATATCATTACTGAGCTTAGAAAATTTAATAAATGACTGCTGGACACATTGAAACAGCTTTGCATCTTATCTGTAGACATATTTGAACTAAATGCAGTACATTAAATTTATAACTTAACCTGCATATTTGAAGAAAAAAGAGGAAAGAATTCCTTGGGCTGCATTGTTACAGATTAGCAGCATGGTCGCTCTTGAATGGCCTTGCAGGATGTCAAAACTATCAGGACCTAAAAGATAGAAAATATGATTTTCAGGATCATGACTCAAACTTTAATTCACTCGTATCATTAAATAAAATTGAAGCTGAGTGATCTGTATGCCTTCAGATAATATGCATTATCTCCTGAAGCCAGAAATAAATCATTTGGAATACAGTGGAGGAAATTGGGAGCCATTATGTAAACTACGGTATAATAGATTTTCAAAAATGCAGCCAAATCATCATTTCTGATAAAGGCTACTTTTTTTCTGACTGGTTCCTTTACAATGAGAACAAATGATTACAAGTATTTATCATAATTACAAGATACCTCTGCTTGTCCCAATCAGTGGCAGGTACCTAGGTAAAATGTGATTCCCATACAATTCTGTGACTAAGATGAGTGAGTGGTATGGTAGAAACTTTCCTTAGAACCTACAACCTAACTAGATCCAAATTGAAATTAGACCTAGCTACTATTTTGGTTCCTTTCAAAGACTTGTAACAAAACATAATTCTCTAATAGTATGGACCTCCCAACAGAATAAAATAATATTCCATTATATGCCCTAATACCTTTGATGATGGCAGTTACAAGAATCGCAAGAAAGTTGAAAATAGCACCATATCCATATAGAAACAAGTTCTGCAAAGCCGTAAGACAGTCAAAATGTCAAACTTCTCCTTAACTACCAAAGACCCTGAACTTGAATATCATACATAGTAATGAAAAGAAAAGAAACGCGAAAGGAGCTAACAAATGCATATTACACACTACAAGTACAAAGCTGATGGTTATCTTTATTATAATGGTCATCTAGTACTTCAACTTAGTTATCGGAATTTTCCCAGATACAAAGTTACACACACACAAACAAACCAAATAAATAAATAAAAATTGTACTCAATTCTAATTCATCACCTGAAGGTAAATACTCGTGTCATATTGGCTTTTCAGAGCATACTCATTGTACACAGATGCCAAAGATGGAACTGTTACCTGTAAATTATAAGTAGTCTTTCAGCCTAATAAGAACACAAATATAAAATGAAATAAAAGAACAAAATGATCAGAAACTACTACTCAGCCTAACTTCAGTCAGAGCTAACACTTGAATGTACAGGCAAAATAAACGAACAAGACCACATATTGGAAATCACTTACAAATATTAATGTGTAGATATATGCACTCGTTGCAACAGGAACGCCCATAGCAGCAGTACCTTCGGGTAGCGAACGCAACTGGTTTACACTAATTCCAATCAGCAACAAAGCAAGAGCTTCCCACTGTAACAAAATGACAATCAGTTTTGTATATACTGTACAATAGAGGCAATTTAATGTGTATGTCAAAACAGGGTATCTAATAGTGTTCACTTGAAAATCACTACAGAAACACCAGAACATGGTAAAATTAAAACAAATTATGCTATGGAACCAACCTGAATCACTGAAAACCGGCGCTTCATTATTATCTTTAACAACATAGCAATTACCAAAACCTGCATGATCATGGTCAACTCAAATGTTGAAGAAAAGAAGAAAATAGAGATCGCTATCATGCAGTATGAAATAAACAGCGTAACTCTGACATTACGAAGGAATGCATATAAATTTCTCTTGGACACATTTGCATGATGTAGACTTGCAAATTCTTACTAGCTTTTATTTTCCTCTAAGGTGGCATGAACTAGCCCCGGGACAAATGTCAGGCATATTTAGCATCCCAGCATTATGTATAATAGCAAGACAACAAATATTACATAGCAGGGCTTTCAAAGGTTAGAGGTTGGTGCTGGTTTATGGCAAATAAAAAAAAAGACTAATTCTTGAAAATGTAGGATTAATAGTAAACCAGTTTTCCTTTTTCAGTTTGAATTTGTCCAAACTGAACGTCACACTTCAAAGAAAGATAGTTGGAGCATTAATCTCATTGACCCCGCAAAAAAATAAGAACTCTAGAGACTAACCAAGAAAAGATATGTAAGTTATATGACTAAAATAAGCTTAATAAAACTTGTCCATTACAAGTACCTTCAAATTACTCAGCATCTTCACAGTTGCAGGATTGAAATATAGCTGCACAAAAAGTAACCCACTTATCTACCATGACTTTATTTAAACACGGAAATCCAATGCTAGCATTAGTAAATAGTTTCCACGAGGGTAGGATTGAGATAAACATTGTGGCATATAAACAAATAATAGATGCAAGAGGACCGGGTATGAGTCTTACCTGCATGGTGAACTTTAGATAGTTATTGATAGCATAGAGAAATGATGGAACAGCAAGAAGTACATTGTTCCGAGCAGCCTGCAATGATATGAAATGACAAGTTGGACTTACAAGCCATTGTAGCTGGACTATAAACATTCCGACTCCAAAAAAGTTGCATCTCACAAACTAAAAACTTAATATCTATAGCAGGGCCGAGAATCATCAACCAAGTGTGATTTGAAGGGAAACCAAACACTCTCTACTAAAGAGAGCCGGTGAATTGAAAGCAATGGAAAAGGAATCAAACCTATCAAAAATGTTAATATGCAAAGCTCCAAAGACAAACATTAGAGTGAAATCAATGACTATGCAGAACAAAATGTCAAAATCAATGCAGTCATTTTCACGGCACGCTAACATAAATATCTCAACTCCAAACAAGGTTACGTTAGGGTAGGTAACACTTTTGGTTACAAGTTACAACTACTGTGTAATGATAATTCTGTTTTAAGCCTTATTCCATTTAAAGGGCCTGTGCAATCAGAGTTATTACAGAACCAATCTAAATTCGAAACCACAGTTTATCATATTTGAGTGAAGATATAGAGCATGAAGGCCAAACAACCACACAGGTCAGCTTTTCAAATGTCCTCCCAACTAACCATCCTGAATCCATGTCAAACACTTAAATGCATATCATTCACTATGCAGGTGGATTTCTTTGATATAGATACAATAAAACTGCTTCTAATCTATAACAGATTAGAAACTAAGGTCTAAGAACTCAAACCAATGTCCAAAACCTATGTCCATCAATAAATTGAACTCCAAGTTCTACGAGGGCATGACACTTGACACCTTCAATCATAGGTGGTTACCAATATGCATCCTCAGTGTTTTTGGACCAAATTGGTGTAATTATACAGGTTATACTCTTAATATCAATACAAAATCAAATTGCAACGCCATCAATTTTAAAAGATTTTTGTTTTCACCAACGCGTTGCTCGCAATTCTACAGCTTCAAAAAGAAACTGTAACATGTACATTGTGCAAATAATATGATCTATGAACAAGCCGAAGTGTTCTTCTGCAACATGTAGTTTGCTAGAAATAGATGTTTACTGAACGCATGACTGCCTTTTCCACAACAAGATAGTCCTAGTATTCAAATATGCTTGGAAAGTGCAAAATTTGTAGTAAGAAGCTAGTACCTGCACTAATGTGGAAATTGAAAGAAGAGGTTTTTCTCCAACCTTTTGTCGCCTAGCCTGCAAATTTAGCCCAAGCTCATAGTCCAACCACAAACATTTGAGTAAGTTAACAAGTAGAGAAATAGTTAAAGATACCTCTGGATCATACCTGGATCAAAAGCATAACAACTGCAAAGAAAACTTTCACTATCTCTGTCAAGAAGTTAACACTAATGGGATTGAAGTTGAACTTCCCATCCACCTTGGACATATAAACCAAAATAGGCTGGCACAAAAAAACAACAAACATGTCAGGTGATCCAGGAATAGAGAACTGATCAACAATATCATGGCATTAGTTGTGGTCTTTCTGAACAATAGTGGATGAAGATATTACAAATGAAAAAACAGTGCACATGCAACAATTTGGAAACGTGAGCATGCGGCCAAAAGCAAGAGGTTGGACCACCATTGTCAGGCTAGGATATCACTCGAACAGAAGTTGAATTGGAATTTAGCATAACATTTTGTTCATTTGAGTGTCTAAAGGTCAAGGTAATAATATTTTAGGTGTTCATATAAAACATGATTATCTAACATTGTTGTCAATAACGCACCTAGAATGGATGCATTGCTATCATTGACTCATAGTTTCACATATAAACTTTTCATGAAAGTTGGATTAAGCAAAAGGTAACAGCAAAGAAACGTCATAAAAAAATACCTGAAAACCCACTAAAATGCAATCGCCAACGACCAACAAAACATTAAGGGCACGTTGCTTAGATGATACCCTGCTCTTGTGGCGGTCATAAGCCCTCGAAATGGATCTATCAATTGGGGACACTACCCTTGAATGGCAAACGCTGCACTCTACCATTTTGTTCTATATATATTTGCTCCCAAAGCGGCACACTCTGTACCAACCTAAAGTCTATAGGAAACTGAAGTTAATGATGAGCATGAAGTAAATTTAGCAACTTTAACGTCAAAAGGCCGCGCTCCCACAAATCTGTAAGAAAATCAAACATAATTATACACCACAAAATGTGTAAATAGCTCAGAAAACAGCTAGAACTATAATTTTCCATGTGATGCAATCAAATTTAGCAGCCAACTAACTGAATAAAGTAAAAAACAACTATTATATATTCTACATTCCCAGTTACTAAGCAAACAAGTTTCCTTTTACCTGCATTATCTCAGGAACCAAACTAAAAAAATCAAAAATGGTTGCAAAGTTGCCCATAAATGATATAATGCATAAAAACTAACAAAATTGATCAAGCTCAAACAGATCTCTTCTTAATAGCACAAAATTAAAGCTTTTTCCATAAAACTTCCAGAGCTATACATCCAATAAACTAAAAGTAATGATTCCAAACTCAAAATTGGATTAGAAAACCAGAGCGGGTGTTAGATCCCAGCGCTTAGCGACCATAATGAGCTCTAAAACAAGAACAATAAAGAATGATCTAGCTTGTTGCTCACCTATTGAATCGTCGGGAAGCAAGCGATTGCATAGAAAATTGGTTCATTGCCAGGATTCAATTTTTTCTCTCCTGACGCCCTTCAAATTCCATTTCCAACAGAATAGAATATGCGGGAGAGAAAAATATTTATTTTCTTTTGGAAAAACATCCTCATTAAATAGTCCATAAACTTTACTACGTTCCGGGACAGACCTTGATCTATCTATTTTGTTACGTGTTAGTCCATTTCGTTAAAAAACTGATGGATTCCGTTAAAATCAACTAATTCTGTTAAAAAAATTAAAAAAAAGAATTAAAAATTTGGATTTACTATTTTACCCTTTGTGATGTTGGTGTTCTTCACATCCCAGACTTCCTTCACTGCCACGAAGCCCGTTGCCGGCGGAACGAGCCTCCACGACCGAGCAACCTCCGGCGACAGG
>JAYMTA010003205.1:0-14758 GCA_036897625.1 Pelargonium cotyledonis | reverse complement strand
TAATTTAAAGAGAGAAGTGTTTAATTGTTCTCTCCTTGTATAATTAGAGAGAGTGTTGTATCTTTAAATTTATACTGAAATTCTTCTGTCTTGTCCGTGGTTTTTACCCTTATTATTTTGGGGGTTTTCCACGTAAATTTGGTGTCCAATTTCGCTTTCATTTTTATATCCTATCTCTAAATATTTGTCTATCGGGTTGTTTCGATCCTAACATCAGACATGTGGAATGAAACCAAAATCGACACATCTACCAACATATACATACATGTCGCATGTAAAACCCGGACCTAACCTATAATCCACACCTTTATTTGAGCTAGGCCTTTCCAACCCACCTCAAAAGACCTAACCTAAATCCGGAATTGTCATTCATACTTCCAGCTCGAACCTAACACGTGGACTGGAACATGCAACCCTGTTGAACCCACATTCTTTCATATTAGATTAGTCATTTTCAACCCATAGTTGATACTTAAATTGCCACCCTATGTGATCATGAGCTTGTACATTTTGCATGTGAAGCTTGAGCCCAACCCAACCCGCACCCCTTTCGATCCGAGTTTGGGAACTTTTCAAACTGTTATTTTCACCCAATACCCGATTTGTCCATATACTTTCAACTTGAAACAGACCCGTGGGTTGAAACCTGCAACCGACCGAACCCAAACTCTTTTGGATCGTGGTAAACTATTTCAACCAAACTCAAACGCTCTAAAAAAAAAAACAAATTGTCACGTCAAACTGCATGAACATGTACAAATTGTAAAGCCCGAATCTAACCGGACTTGCATCCCATTCCATGTCGAGTTTAGACTATGTCATTTCAAACCATTCAAGTAAAGATCGACCCAAACCCAAATTGTCACCTTTATTTTCGGCTCAATCCCGACTCAAAATTCGAACCATCATCTCTAATAATAAGTTAATAAAATATCCATACAAAAATAAAATAAAAATAAATAGAGGATTTTGATAAGGGTAAAACGGTAATTACAACACTTGCTATTATCATCAACAAAGAAATAATTACAGTATATTTTTGTTTTCTGAACCCTTCTGGGCTCCCTCTGGCTTAGCCCTCTCCTTAGGTTTTTGTCGCCATTTCAAATCCAAATCGAGCTCAGACAAACTCAGAGAGAGAGAGAGAGAGACAGAGTCAAGCCCTAATTCTTCTCTTCCACAGACTCTTCATAGACCAGACCCGTGCCCTAATTCGCCTCTCTCAGTTGCCGAATTGTCCCTCAAAACCTGCCACTCAAATAGGGTTTCACGAAATTGAATATGATGCAATTCTTATGAGGTTCGATCACAGACATGTCAGGACCTTCATGCCACAACGATCGATCCTCGCTCTCCACTTCGCGTCGCAGGTACTCCCAATTTGATCTGAATCTGTGTATTTTATGCTTTTTTGTTTCGAAATTGAGGTCGAGGGAAGGAAATTTGGAATCTGGATCACAAATCTTCCTTCTTGCGCGCGCGGAAATGGGGAATTCCAATAAGCTGAGAACAGTTTTTGTATTTTGCTTTGGAACATGATATTTGGGAGTTTATTGCTTTTGGTATATTTTCTTAGCAACCAAACGGGGCTGTGGATGCTTCTGTTGGTTCCATTTGAATAATTTAGGTGTTGTCATTTTAAATTTGAGATTTTGAGACATTGATCTGTTTCAGAGGTCAAGTTTGAGTGGGTGTTTTTATATGTTATCTTGTTGCGTTTGTTTTTAGCTGGATTAGTTGGATTTGGGTCTGTAGTTTCTATACTTTAGCTGAATTTGGTTTCTTTGAATGTGGATAGAGAGTTAATGTGCATGCATTAGTTTCTACGATTTCATTCACAAGCTGATCCAATCAATAAATGAAACGGGTTTAGACTGATGTTAAAGTTCAATTGTGACAAGTAAAAGTTGGATTTTACTTAATATGCCGGTTTAATGTGCGGTTGTGTATGTAAAAGTTGAATTTTTCTTAATATGGCAGTTTAATGTGAAGTTATAGCACACTTAACATCTCAGGTACCTGTGATTTGATGTTAATCTATGTATATGTGCATGCTTGTTTTTGAAATTGAGTTGAGGAAGAGTAAGTTTAGAATTTGGATGACTGGATCATAAATCTTTGTGGGGGCGGAAATGGGAAATTCTGTTCAGCTGAGCTATTGCTTTTGTGTTTGTTACCCCCCTTTTCTAGCAACCAAACCTGGCGGTGGATGCTCCTGGAGTCCTGGTTAGTTTTATTTGAATGATTTAGGTGTTTTTATTCTAATTTGAGATATGTTCCAGAGGTTGAGTTTGTGCGGGTGTTTAAGATGTTATCCTTTTGGGTTTGTCTCGAGCTGGATTTAGGTTTAAAGTTTATAGTTTATGCTTTTGCTGTTTTTTTTTTGAAATGTTGATAGAAAATTAATGTGCATGCATTAGTTTCTACTTTCTACTATTTCAGTCACAAGTTGGTCTGATCAATAAATGAAATGGGTTGAAAACTTGAAACTGAAATTAAAGTTCAATTTTGTCAAGCATGAGTTAGATTTTACTTAATCTGTCTGTTTAATATCGGGTTGTTCATGTTTGCTAAGATTACATGCTATATTAAGTATTGCCTTTATTTATACTTCACCTGTATTTTGTTTCTTGGGTCGTGATTGAAGGATAAGACTATGCTTTATTTGTATTATTTTATTCACTGAAATATGCTATTAATGAGTATAATCATCTATGAAATTGGTTGAAACCTAAAGTATAACTTGAAATTCAACTCTCTCAAGCCATAGTTAGTGTTGCTCAATACCACAGTTCCATGTTTGCAAAGGTTGCATCTGCCTTTATTCCATCAAAGATACACAGATCTTGGATGCCATATACATGTCAGCAACGCATAGCATTCTAATTTATTCAAGGAATGCCTCGTTACATCATTTTCAGTTTTATTTGCTTATTGTGCCTGTCCCTGATTTAGTATTGGTTCTCTATTTTCCTAGTGGTAGAAATGTTTTCCATTTGTTGGCACGGAGAGAGGTATCTCCAAGGACAAAACATGTTCCAAAAAGGCTGTGGGGAGAAGCTTCTAAGTGCATTGCAAATTCATCCTGTACGTCTGATCCTAGAAATGAAGCTGCCAGAGATGCAAAACACGGTCTTGTTTCATGGTATACTCAGTTCTTGCTCTTATTTCCCCCATTTTTTTTTTCTTTCCATATTTTCCAAGGAAAGCACGTTTTATATGTTGGCTGTTTTTTTTTTTCCTTACAATTTTGTAGTTTATCTTTGTGATAAACTTATCATTTTTCAGGGTTGAGGCGGAGTCTTTGCGACATTTATCAGCCAAGTACTGTCCTCTAGTTCCACCTCCAAGGTCAACCATTGCAGCAGCATTTAGTCCCGATGGAAGATCACTTGCTTCTACCCAGTGAGTTTTCACTGTTGCGCTATTTCCATATATCACTAATGCATCTTGTTTATATTAAATTCACTGTATTTTGGTTCTCACAGTGGTGACCATACTGTGAAGATAATTGATTGCCAAAGTGGAAGCTGCTTAAAGGTGCTGAGTGGTCATCGGAGGACACCTTGGGTGGTAAGCATGAGATTCAGAATTATGCTCTACATAATTGGTTTGACAATGTTCCTCTATTCTAATCCTGAATAAACTTAATGGTTAGAAAATTTGTGTGGTTTATTCCTTAAATATTACTGCCCATATGACTTCTTACTGGTGAGGTGCGGGTTTTTTTTTTTTTTTTTTTAAATAGCGTGCCACAGAAATATGCTGGATGTGATCCAAAGTAGATTTGTTTTAACTATATGAATCCAGTTTTATCGTTTCTGTATTTAGCAGGAACATTAGGAACTAGCACTTTGGTTCTTTTTCCCGTCTTCTTGGCATAATGAGCCTACTATGACTAATATTTCTGACAGTCCTTTAAATAGTAGGATAAGTCACTGTTCAAAACCTCTGTTAATCATGAAAAGTAAACTTTTGGAAGTTTCTTATTTCCCCTTGAGTTTAGATTTTTGTTCTTCCTCGTTTTGTATTATTTCTATATTTTGTGTTGTTGAATGTATATACGTTGTCCGGACTTATTCCATCAAGAACTACCTCTTTTCTGCATTAAAGTTCCAATGAAACCATTACAGGTTAGGTTTCACCCAGTGCGTTCTGAAATACTAGCCAGTGGAAGCCTGGATCATGAAGTTCGTTTATGGGATGCAAACACGTCAGAATGCATAGGATCTCGCGACTTCTGTACTATTTTTCTTATTCCTTTTTTGGTTACTCATCCTGTGTTGCAACTGCTGAATTTATGAAATATATGGGTTTATTTCATTATTCTGAATTTATGAAATATACTTTTTTATTTGATTCCATCACAGACCGCCCTATTGCTTCTATTGCTTTTCATGCTGAAGGAGAACTCCTTGCTGTTGCATCAGGTCACAAGGTGCTGATTTCTTATTTTCCCACTCTAGCATTTCAAATGTCTAATAAGCTAGTGATACATTACATTTGTTGATCAAACATCACATTAATTCTTCTATCCTCTTTTCAGTTATACATATGGCATTACAACAGAAGGGGGGAGGCATCCTCACCAACAATTGTATTAAGAACAAGGCGCTCACTTCGTGCAGTACATTTTCACCCACATGCTGCTCCATTTCTCCTTACTGCTGAGGTGAAGTTTCTGAAAGGCATTGAAAATATTTATTCATCCCATCACATAGATTACATTATTGAACTGATATGCAGGTTAATGATCTGGACTCTTCAGATTCGTCAATGACACGGGCAACATCTCCAGGATACCTACAATATCCTCCACCTTCTGTTTTTGTGGCAAATGGTCATACTACTGATTCTCTTAGTTTGGCTGCTGCACGACCTTTGATATCTTTACCTTTCTTATACTCACCCTCTTTTCTTGTGTATGATTCAAGAACAGATATGCAGCATGGTAATAGGGATGCTGGTTCAAGTAGCATGCAAGTTGACTCTTCCACTGCAGTACAAGTGGACGCAAATGCAGTGGAGCAGTATAATAATATGGTGTCTCCTATGGATACCTCTCCTGTTCCATATCCAAGTACAGAAGATACCGCTAATATTTATTTACCTAATGCAATGGTTAATGTTATTTCTGACCCCACAATCGATGCCATGGAGACTACTGAAATCCTCTCTATAAGTGGAAGTGAACATGGACGCACTGGTAGCTTAGTTAATATTGGTGGTTCAAATACCATACCTTGTGGAGTTCCTGTGCAAGCTCCTACTCATCTGGACACTATAGAGTCTGGACAACTTCATCAGTTTGTACCCTGTAGAGACCCTCCTACAGGTTGGGAGCTGCCATTTTTGCAAGGATGGTTAATTGGTCAAAGCCAAGCTGGAATTCCTTCGGTGCTTCCTCTTAATGGTGGTAATCTTGAACAGTTAGCTCAGTATGCTGCTTCCTCTTCCATGACAGCAAATATGTCTACCCAAAATGTGGAGGTATCAGCACCTACTCCAGCAATCCCAAGCAGTATGAATTTATCTGGTGTTTCTGGAAGATCTGGCTTGCGACATCGTGCTACACGATCCCGCATTTCTGCTAGTGAATCGAGGGAAGCTACAGCTTCAATCAACAATACTTCTCATGATGTAAGTGATACTCAACCAATTCTGAATAGAATCCAGTCTGAACTTGTCACATCAGTAGCTGCTGCAGCTGCTGCAGAGTTACCTTGCACTGTGAAGTTGAGATTGTGGGCACATGATATAAAAAATCCTTGTGCGCCCCTCAACAATGAAAGATGCAGGTTGACGATCCCACATGCTGTTCTTTGTAGGTATGCCAGCGTTTAATGTATTATGGTGATGTGATTCTGTTTTCAATTGGTTCACCTAAGATAGTTAATTTGACCTTCTTAAAGACCAGATCTTGCATATTTTCAATTTATTGTTACTTTGCATACTTTCCCCACCTTTCTTGCTAATCAGCTTTGGGTGCAATCCTGTATGCAGTGAAATGGGTGCCCATTTTTCACCTTGTGGGAGATTCTTAGCTGCCTGTGTTGCATGTATGCTTCCTCATATGGAAGTTGATCTTGGTTTACCAACAGCTGCTCATCAAGACACTGGTGCAGCAACATCCCCAACCCGACATCCTATCTCAGCTCACCAAGTCATGTATGAGCTTCGGATATATTCCCTTGAGGAGGCAACGTAAAGTTTCAATCTCTGTCTATAAAATTTTATGTGGTAACGTCTTTTCTTCTCATCATCCAAGCAATTGTAACAACTTTCATTCTATCTACACAGCTTTGGTTCAGTGCTTGTGTCACGGGCAATCAGAGCTGCTCATTGTTTAACTTCAATTCAGGTTAGTATCTTTCTATAGTAAACGGGATCTATATTCCTCATTGTGCCACATTTATTGGCTCGATTCTGCATGATTTTTTGTCGATCTCCTTCGACCAACTATATGCAATTTGACTTTTGAATAAATTTTCTGTGTAAAAACATTAAATCATTTGTTATTGTACACACAGTTCTCGCCAACATCTGAGCACATCTTACTTGCCTATGGTAGACGCCATGGTTCCCTTCTTAAAAGCATTGTCATTGATGGAGAGTTAACACTACCGATTTACACAGTCCTGGAGGTAGAAGTTCAGATTGTTTCTTGTTATATGATTTTTTTATTTATAGAATTCCTAATTCCCATGCCATTCCCTATATGCAATATCATTTTATGGTATATGTTATGCATTACAGTATGAACTTATGTTATACATTTCTGGTTATAAGTTTATGAAAACTGAAAAGTGAGAATTCTCACCCTTTTCAACATTAACACCTGCATCATCTTAAGGATAAATGAATTCCCTTTTTATCCGTGCTATTATTGTTCTATCATTGTACTTCTTGTGCAGTTCATATTAACATATCATTTCGTTAAAGCAGTTGTGTACTTCAAATTTTATTCAAGTTTTGAAACTGAACTAGTATCATTTAAATTTGCTGTGACTGAGATGTCAATCTCCTTTTGTCATGCAGGTATATAGAGTTGCAGATATGGAACTTGTGAGGGTGCTTCCTAGTGCAGAAGATGAGGTTAATGTTGCTTGCTTTCATCCTGTTGCTGGAGGAGGCCTTGTTTATGGAACTAAGGTGGTGCTTTTGTTGTTGGGTGAAGAATTTGCCTTTGTAGTCAATTTTTACGAAATTGTAAAATTAATTTGTTAATTTACAGGAAGGGAAGCTTAGGGTCCTTCAATATGATGGTGTCCATGGTGAGAGTTTCACAGGGCCAAATTTCTTCCCCGATGAAAACTTTACTGAGGTACAATTATTTCTTTTATTTATTATGCCTAGTTTAGTGCACTAGACAGGATAATAATTTTCATTTAGTCATGAAGCTGGTAACATACGGCAAATATGAGTTCATATGATAGTAGAGTCTTCTGCTTTGGTTTTAGAGGAACAAATAGAACATTCACTTTCCCTCTTGACCATTGTAATTGCATCAAATATTTGGTGATTTCATTACGCTTTGTTGAGCTGGGCAAAGCTTCTTGGTGGTATCCTATGCTGGAACTGAAAATAGTTACTACTTTCCCTTTGCTCGCTGATCAGAACAACTAATTGAATATTATGTTATTCATTTCATAGATGATGAGATCTTAGCTTTCATTCACGCTTTGAAGTCAGATACTTATATGTGCTGCTTTTGACAAAGTTCTTATCAGGACCGGGATAATTATGTTTTCTCATATTTTCTGGATTTTGTTCTTGACAAGGTTAGATATAATGAAGTTGCCTTGGCATGGAGTGAGTTGGTTGGTTTTGAAGTTCTTATGTAATTTGTTTTCCCCCTATTAATAACAGGTGCAGGCATATGCTTTAGAATGCTAAACATCGGCAATCCATCTTTACATGTGAGCTGTACAACTCGAGCTTGGATGGTATGTGCTCACAATTATGTTTCTTGCTGTCAACATTTACCCAATATCTGAAAATTAGTACATTATTTTTTTCTTTTATTATCACTCATTTAAGCCAAGTGGTAGTTATTTAGAGCCGTTTTTTAAACACCATTTAGAGCATATTTAGTCATGAGAAACTTTCGATTTTCCAACTATCCTCTAATTTAATGTATGGTGAACCACACAGATATGAACACATTTTCCATATTAAGAAAAGGGAGAAGTTGGGAGTGGTGTTCTATCACACTTTTTCAAATCGATAACCAGAGATTGTTGGAAAACTTGGGTTTTTAGGAATAAAATTGGAAAATATTGAGTTTGTTGACGAAGCTTTAATCTAAAGGCTATGAAGCAAAATGGGTGACGTGCACTCTTAACAATAGTTATATCACAAAATATGTATACTTTTCCGTCATGGGCAAGCCACGGTGAAACATCGTGCTTTATAATTGAGACTTTTATCGTATAATTATTACGCTTTTTTGGTTCAGCTACCCTAGTATTGACAATTATGGCCATGTCCACTGTTTAGTGGATAAGGGTATTTTTGTCAATGTTATGATGACGACATGTTATAATGATCACGATTTTACTTATGACCCGTAAATTTTGTGTTGGTGTCCTCCCACCCCTCGAATCCTAAAGAGACAACAAATTATAATGATCATGATTTTACTTATGACCCGTTCGTCTTATGTTGGTTATCTCCCAGGAACTGATGGCGAACCCGATTTTGGCAACAGCTGCTGGAATCCCGAGCCTGTCACGTTCCACCGGGCGAATTCCAAGAATACAATGTACTATATAATGTTCGAGCAAACTTTCCAACGAAAAAGTTTCTGTATTCTTGACCTTTGCTTCCGTTTGTTTTCAAGGTGCTGTTGTTGCTGATGCTCCGAGGAAAGCTCCACAGGTGATGGAGCACGCACTTCTTCGATGCATACTTGCTTGCTATAACAGATGTGTTGATGTAAATTTTCCAAACAATCCCTGTTTGACTGAAAGAACTGGCAGCTATGTTCTCTCCTTTTTCTTTACTTTTCTCTTGGTATTTTCTTTGAGTTTGTCTGTAAAGAGTTTTATAAATTTTCTTCTTCTGCTTCAATGCATGATCCGCTGGCAGTGAGCTCACACCTCAATCTGTTTGATTTGCTTTAGTTTTTTTTTTTTTTGATTTGTTTAAGCTCATAATTTTTGAAGTTGCAAATAATTTCCCAATAATATCATGAACTGGCATGGGACATTATGGCATGGCAATGACCCTACAACATGTGCATAAAAATTGGATACAATCCTCACACTAGCTTTCTGAATAAATTCAATCAACGGTTTCACCCAAAAAGAAGGTATTGCCATCTCATAGGCCGAACTAGAGTTGGCAATTCAGGTTTCAACTAAAATGTCTAATTCAAATAGGGTTGAAAGAGATACGGTTCATTCAAGTGTTCTTGAGTCAATTTGAAGGTGCTCGATTTGTTCAATTGCGACCTTATACTGCTAATGATATTGCGTTCGTTGGTCTAATTGTTGCTTTTGTTTCAGTGTAAGGTGCGAGTTTGACTTAGAAAATGCTCAGAGTTGTTTGATCCAATTCACACTTTTCTTATGAGATCCAACTCAAAAACTAATCCAACCAATTTTGTGCCACCAAAATATACAAATATGCAAGTGATATTTTGGGCGTGCCTTAAAAATTTGGGAACCCACCTTTTAAATTTAGGGGTTTGATTCCACAAAACTGGTTCTACCTAATGTTTGAGTCGATTAGGATCGGACAACCTTACACACTACACATTTTACGTACAATGCTGGCATACCAAATTTCTTTTAAATACGGGTTCCGTCTGGAAAAGAGGTAGACTCGAAACCCAAATTATCATTTCTAGTCTAGATGGTAAGGTATAGTTCAAGCCCAAAACAAAATGAATAGATACAGAGGCGGCTACTGGGTCCATTGTCCACACAAGGCAGTACAATACAAACCATGAGAGGACCGTACATTACAAAGAGCTCTATAGGTCCACACTCCACTCCTCAATTATCATCTTCTTCTTCTTCTTCTTCTTCACCATCTCTCTCTCTCTCTCTCTCTCTCTCTGAGCCATGGCTGCTACTCAAGGACAAGTAATCACCTGCAAAGGTACTCTCTTTCTCTCAATTTCTATTTCTATTGTTGGTTGTGAGTATTGGGCCTGATCTGTTTGGTTCCGATGATGGTGAAGCGGCGGTGGCCTGGGAACCCAACAAGCCACTGGGCATCGAGGACGGCCAGGTGGCTCCGCCGCAAGCCGGCGAGGTCCGGATCAAGATTCTCTACACTGCTCTCTGCCACACTGATGCCTACACTTGGGGTGGCAAGGTACCATTCTTCATTATTTACCCTTTTGCCATGCTTTATCGAACCATCATTTTGCTTGCTTGATTTTGTATTGTGTGGTTACAATTGGGGATTTGATTGTTCATCATCGTGGTTTCGATTTTTTTTTTTCTTTTGGGGTTTTTATCGTATAGCTGTGGCTTGTTAGATTTGGAGATTTATGGGTTTTAGAATCGGTAGTTCTTAGTATTTGGAGTTCAGTGAAATTTGATTTTTGTTGCATGTTTTGTTTTTCTTCTATATGTTCACTTGCAAGTTGCAATCAATCTAATTTTGGAACATCATTTTCTATGATTTTCTATTTTGTGGTTCCTATTGGGGGGATTTGATTGTTCAAGTTCCAATTTTTTTTATCTTTTGGGTTTTTATTGTTTGTCTATGGCTGTGTACTTCTATTTTTTTTTTTTTTTAAGCTAGGGCCTAGGTGGGGAGATTTATTAGTTTTTTATTTTATATAATATGTGGTTCTTAGAGTTTGGAGTTCACTTATTTGATTTTTGTTGAAATTTTGTTTATAATTTTCATCAATCCAAAGCTTACTAGAAGCATCATTTTATATGATTTTCTTTTGTAGGGTTCTTATTGTTTTTTTGATTGTTCATGGTGTAGGTTCAAGTTTCAAATTTTTTTTTGTTCTCTTTTGTGTTATTAATTCATGGTTATTATTAGTATTTAGACTATAATTGGCAGCGTTGCCTTTGAATAGTTCATTAGTTTGTATCTTGTTAACTGGTGATGCTAAATGAACAAAGAACAGCACATGCAGTCAAAGAAACCATTTTATTGTGTCGTGGTGACGGGATCAGATGTGATGCTCGCTATGCAAATCCACTAGAGTTGCACGCATTTTGTTTTCTGCACCGATATTATTGTTTTTTTTTCCTAGTCTTGTTTTAATTAATCATCATATTTATGATGTTTTAGTTCTTTTCATATCTGTCTGATGTAATACTAAATTTATTGTCATGTAGGATCCCGAGGGTCTCTTCCCATGTGTTCTTGGCCACGAGGCAGCTGGGTATGAACTGTGACTGTAAACGTTTCTCTCGTGTTAGATATTTAACAATTTTTGGTGTCTTTGGTACTGAAACGAAGAATGTGCTGATTTTCTTTGTCACAGAGTTGTTGAAAGTGTCGGTGAAGGAGTAACCGAAGTTCAACCGGGAGACCATGTCATCCCGTGCTACCAGGCTGAGTGTCGGGAGTGCAAGTTTTGCAAATCCGGGAAGACGAACCTGTGCGGCAAGGTAAGGGCAGCCACCGGAGTTGGAGTCATGATGAGTGACCGCAAGAGTCGTTTCTCAATCAACGGCAAACCGATCTATCACTTCATGGGCACCTCGACGTTTAGCCAGTACACGGTCGTGCACGATGTTAGTGTTGCAAAGATTGATCCACAAGCTCCTTTGGACAAAGTATGCCTGCTCGGTTGTGGTGTTCCTACTGGTAATGATCTGTTATATTCATAAATTTTAACTTCATTATGCTAGTCAGTGTCATAATAGATATTTTAAGCACGGTTTGTCATGTCAAGTGATGCAATTCAAATTGAGTTCCATATCAAGTTTCTAGCTCGTAATTTATGTACATTTCAAGCATATTGACTTGTTGTTTGGTACATGTTGCATCACTTGATTACAATTTTTGTTGATGTGTCGTGTTTGAGGTTAAATATGTGTCATATGGGTCAACACAAACATGTTTAATAATTGTGTCCAAATATTGAATGCAAACTAGACATGTTAATAATTGTGTTGTGCCGTGTACATGTCGGTTTTGCCTCAAACAAGAGATAGGTAAGCCTCAAACAATTGATACTTCTCCCATTCTTTGCTTCCACTCTCTTACCTTGGCGTCAATGCGTCATGGATTTGGATGTGATAGTTTCCCATTCAGATGTGACTTAACCGCTTTCTAGTTCTCCTTCAATATCTATGATTGTAGTTTAGCTGAACATAAATTTGCTATATTATAGGTCTTGGAGCTGTTTGGAACACTGCAAAAGTTGAATCTGGGTCCATTGTAGCTGTTTTTGGCCTTGGAACTGTTGGTCTTGCTGTAAGTTTTTGTTACCAGATTATACGGTTTTGTCTTGTGTTGTAGAGCTATTTTCGTTATGAAGTATTTGATTATGACTTGATAGGTTGCCGAGGGCGCCAAAGCTGCTGGTGCCTCACGAATTATTGGCATAGATATTGACAGCAAGAAATTCGATAGAGGTACATTTTGTAGTCTCCAAATAGCTAATCAATGATATGCAGGTATTTTTCATTTGGTTTTATGTAGAGTTGGTTGTTCGAATTTCAGGACGGGCTGAAAAACCCCTGCCCTATCCCAATCCGCAAAATGTGTGAGTTTTCTGGCCTAGAGCTAGCAATTCAGGTTTTGCCGTTTTGGGTCAGTTTTTTCTAGGGCTGTGGGTTTCAGGTTGCAGGGTTTGTTTAGAAAATGTGTGAGTGAGTGTGGGTTTTGTTCGATCTGAACTACAATTCCTCAATGACAAACCCGGCTTAACCAGAAAATCAGATTGGTCTATTTTATGTGAACCGAACCATAAAAATGAGGGTACGATTTTCGGTGGTTCGGGTTCGGGTCCAAATTGCTACTCCTTAATCCTTATTGAGTTCATTATGTGCGACCTGAAATGGCCAAAGGTGGGTCAGGTTTCGGGTGTGTGCTGGTTTGAGTCCAGATTGTGAGGTCAACTTTTATGATTTGAATTTCTCTTCGTTAAAATGGTTAAAATTATTGTTTGCAGCAAAGGATTTTGGAGTCACTGAATTTGTGAACCCGAAGGATCACGATAAGCCAATTCAGGAGGTTCTTGTGAATCTCACTGATGGTGGCGTTGACTACAGTTTCGAGTGCATTGGGAATGTTTCTGTAATGCGGGCGGCTTTGGAGTGTTGTCACAAGGTGAGTTGAGCTTTTGATTGATGATGTTCAAATGATATGTTTTAACTACCTGAAATTCACGAGATTTGCCTATAAAACACAGGGATGGGGTACGTCGGTTATCGTGGGCGTGGCGGCATCAGGGCAGGAGATTTCCACTCGTCCATTCCAGCTCGTGACTGGTCGGGTCTGGAAAGGAACAGCGTTCGGTGGTTTCAAAAGTCGATCACAAGTCCCGTGGCTCGTAGAGAAGTACATGAAAAAGGTACGTTCGTTATTTCAAGCCCTGTACCCCAAATCCGACCAGTATTATTGTGGGCTCAGGTCTCATGGCATACCGACCCGAATATCGGGTCGGTTTGTCATGAGAAAAGCAAATCCACCTATTTCTTAAGTCTTTTCAACTCAAATGAATGAAACAACTCGAAACTCGAATAGTCGGTTCAACCCGGTGCGTGATAGTAACATTTCCTCTTGTGCTTATTTGTTCACTTTGTAGGAAATCAAGGTCGACGAGTATGTCACTCACAATCTCACTCTCGGAGAAATCAATAAGGCTTTTGATCTCATGCACGAAGGGGATTGCCTCCGTTGTGTGTTAAAAATGGACGTGTGAGTTAAATCCCTAGGAGGAAAGTGAGTTTACGTAGAAATCTACTTCTCTAGCATTTCCTTTCTCAAACTCTACATTAGCAGGAAAAAAACGAAAATGGTTGCTATCTATTAGTCGTAAACGTTGCTTGCCCATCAACTATCGCGAGTATCTTCGTTAGTAGATTCTTGCTTGCTATATATGAAAGTAAGGAATGTTTTCGAATAATTTTCTGAATCTAAATCAAACTGGTTTTACATGAATTGTTTCTTCTATCTTTTGTTGCTTATCAACTTGACATTTTATGGCTTGTGAATGATTCTTAGATTTGTCGACAATGATCTCTTAATTATAAACGTGAACGTGTAAAGAAAAAATTCGATTTGTGATCGTAAAACACCCCGCTAAATCCCACCATTCTTGACAGATGACAATATTTTGAATATTTCATTTGAACAAATCTATAATTTTCGTAATGTGAATCTTTCTGATAACTGCTCTAACTCAAACAGAAGGCCCAGGATCATGTGATGCTTTCCGGGCTTCCTCTTGGGCGTGATCGTTGTACGCAAGCCCGCCATGGCTTGTCAAGTCCATTCCAGCCATTTCATCATCGGTAGAAATTCTCAAAAGCTTTAGTCTCATTAACGCCCAAAACAAAGAGCCCATTGTGACGCTCACCCACCCAACAACTACGGCAATTAGCACCACGTTCGCTGCCAAAAGCCTTCCGCCGCCGCCCATTAGTAGCCCGTAGGGCCGCTCTGGCGGGCCGTCGTACACCTCCACCACGTACTCTTTCTTAGCCAACAAACCCGTGAAAACCACCCCCCACGCCCCGCCCCCTCCGTGCAGCGGCGCCGCCTCGAGCGGGTCATCGTACCCGCATTTCTCGGGGAGTCGGTTGAACCCGATCAAGACCCAAGC
>JAYMTA010003204.1:0-14760 GCA_036897625.1 Pelargonium cotyledonis | reverse complement strand
CACTCTTTCCGTAGTTTGAAAGCAGATTCGTGAATAGTATTTTATGGCGCTTGCTTTGCAATAGAGGTACTCGATTACGTGGAGGTGGGATGTCTTGGTCTAGGAGCTCTGTTGCATCTCATTTAGTTTCATATTGTAGACATATTCATTGTCAGATATATTTCTACTTATGTATTTTTGGTACATGTGTGTGTGCATTTATGGCTTATAGGAAGCCTCTTAACTATTATTATCTTAGCCCGTGAGGCATTATGAATTGTATAAGGTTTTATTCATTAAGATATCATTTATTTTTATTGTTTGCATGTTGAGCATTTTGATTTGCCGAATTCAATGTAGTTAGATACATTTTTTTTATTGATAGGGTGAGATTGCCTCTTTTATTTGATTTTGTACATAGTGTATGCATTTCGTATAGGAAGGTCATGTCCGATTTTAGGCTTAATACATGTCGTGGTCTCAAGTGACCATGGTGAGCATCGCCGATGATAACCTCTAGAAAGTGAGGGTCATCACATTTCCTGGTGTAAGAAGATGTGGTCGGGAAAAGGAGCGAGGCCGCGGTCTCAACAATTGTGAATCTCGCCGAGGAGGTGAAAGTGGCTCGCGAAGGAATGAAGGCTCCTAGCTACGCCTTCCTCAATATCTGCAAGTCTCTCGCAGCCAGAGGAATTGCCGGCGGAGTGTGAGTTTCTCATATCTTTTTAGTTTATGATGGTTTCTGAGGCGAATCATTCTCCCTTTGCCCTATTTTCTTGCCCTATTTCAACAATGAATATGTCATCTTAGGTAGGAGCTGGTTTCTAGCAAGTGTCTGCAAACCTTTCTCACTAAGGTGACCAAGTCGCTTGTGTCATAGCTCAGTGGAGATCTCATTCTCAACTGCATTTACCATTCAATCAACAAACTTTGCCTCAGTGAAATATAAAGAATTCTTCTTCTTGCCTCTAGCCAAAACTAATGACCCTTTCTTCAGCTTCCATTGTTGATCCCCAAAACTATTGTGATAATGCTCATCACCAAGGAAACCCACTGAGATTAAATTGAATCGAACTTCAGGAACATGTCTAACACCTTTCAGGAGTAGCTTGCAACCAATACCGGTCTCTAACCACACATCACCCACGCCAAAAATCTGACATTTAACCTCATTTCCCATCTGAACATACCCGAACCTACCAGTATTATACGATGAGAAGAATTCCATGTGAGTTGTGATGTGAAAAGAAGCTGCAGAATCAACCACCCATGTACAATTCTCACATGTGAGGATGAGATAGATTTCTTGTAGAACCAATACAACATCACCACAAACATCTTCATCATAAGTTACCAAATTCGCACTATTTTCACCTTTCTTATCATTTGCTTGTTCTCGCCCTTGGTCTCTTCTAAACTTTCTACACTCTCTCTTGATGTGCCCAGCTTTCTTGCAGTAGTAGAAAATGACACCATTTCTAGACTTAGATCATCTATCTTGTCTATCATGACTGTTGTGTCTGCTTTTACTTCTACCTCTGCCTCTTTTCTTTTCTCTGTTTTCTCTACTTTCTGTGACAAGTGCATTACAATCCGGAGCTTCATAATTTTGCTCTTTCCTTCTAGTTTCCTCATTCAGAATCCTGTAAATTACCATACTCATAGAAACCTTTCCTTCAGGAGCTGAGTTACTAACTGTCACAACCAAGGTTTCCCAACTGTCAGGTAATGAACTCAATAATAGGAGTGCTTGCATCTCATCTTCTAATACTATACCTATCTTATCTAACTGATTCAAAAATTCTTGAAAATTGTTCAAATGCTCTTGCACACTGTGACCATTCTTATACTTCAGGTTTACAAGCTTCTTAATCAAGAGAGCTTTAGACTGCGCGTTCTTACGCTCAAACATATTCTCAAGTTTCTTCCAAAGTATATATGTATCGGTCTCCTAAGCAATGTAATGCAAGGTGTTTAAAGAAACCCATTTTCAAATCTGACAAAAGCTTTTCGGTTCATCTTCTTCTAGTCTTCAACTTTCATTGATTCAGGCATAACACATTCACACTCTATTGGATCAAATAAGTCTTTATGATAAAGTTGGTCTTCCATGATAGTTTTCCATATCCTGTAATTAGTAGCACTAAGCTTTACCATGTTGCCACTATTCCCTTCTTCCATAATTGTTTAACAGAATAAACCTAACCAGAAGCTCTGATACCAGTTGTTGGGGGAAAAGATGAGAAACACAAATTAGAGCTGACACTAAACTCGAATTAACCGTCAGTCTATTCAGCCTCAAACTAACTTGTCAGTTTTTCAACACAACCTAACCAAATTTGCCAGGTTGCATGCAGCGGAATAACAATTTTTTTTCCCATCAATCTGTTCTAAGCAATATGAAGCAATAAGAATATGAATAGTAAATCAAACAAAGCAGGCAACCACACAACACAACAATTTTTACGTGGAAACCTCTTCAATGAGAAGAGGAAAAACCACAGAACCGAAGTCCACCATAAATCTCCACTATAGCAATAATGAGAACATCTTCTCCGAATCACCCAGAGGTTACAAACATCAAGTATCAACTTTGATAATCAAGAAATCATTAACCGGCTAGGTTGGAACTCATAAATAGAGATAAAGAAAACGGAAGGATCTCACCAAATTGATCGGATCAATTTGTAGAGGATGAACCCGTGAGCGCGGTGCTAAAATTTCAGCCAAGACGAAGCTTGTTTGTCCACTCCAATCGCCAAACCCATTTCTTCTCTTCTTGCTCTCTTACCTTTCTATTTTCTGGAAATACTTGTTGCTCTTTCTTGATTCCCGCAAACCCTGTCTCAATGAAAAGATAGTAAATAGATGTAATTACCTTTTTGCCCTCCATGGGCAAAGTTACCCAATTGCCCCAAATAAATAGGGACAATTTCAACATGCTTTTCATTAATGAAAAATTCATCCTCTTTTGTATTTTGACATACCATCTCCAATTTGTCTTACCCTTTTTTACCGGCCAATCCTACTTAAATAGTTTAAACCAAGATTTGCAATAAATAGACAATCTTTTGTAATGATGGTAGACCAAATTGCCATTATTTGTTGCCTCTTTCCACATATTGTCAACTCAAAACTTAAGTGCAAAAACCCAACCTCTCTACCACCACCAATTTGTTGAGGTGTTTGCTCTGTGTGAAGAACATTGAAGGTTTGTTCACAATTTTGTTCCTTATTTCAAGTGTTGTGGTTGAGCTTCATTAAAAAAATTTGATTACTTATTTTATGTACATATGTGAGTTTAAAATTAATTACGTATTTGAAATTTGTCATGCGATTTTAAAATCCAATCGAATATTTCTTAGCACTTTATGAAACAAATTGTTAGTAATTATATTATCATATGTATAAGGTTCCCGCACAACTCATATAAGATGCTATGTTATTGTGTAATTGCTAGTTGTTATATGAATAAGTTTAATAATAATATTTTATACTATCCGCACATGAGTATTGTGTTCTCACAGAAACTGGAGCAATGAACAACACACGGAAGATGTCCATTTCAGTGAAGGCCCCCCGGATCGTAGTCGGAAGTCTCGAACGAAAACTAACGAAACGCAAAAGTCAAAGATTTTAATTGAACAAGAAGATGAAGGCTCCAAAAAACTAGTTTGGTCTAATGATCAGTTGTTGTATTTCATAGAAGATGAAAAAGATGAGATCAAGAAGGGGAATAGATCAAACTCTCATTTCACTACAATTAGTTGGAATAATCTAGTTAAAGGCTCCAAAAACCTAGTTTGGTCTAATGATCAGTTGTTGTATTTCATAAAAGCTTGCAAAGAGGAGATCAAGAAGAGGAATAGATCGTACCCTCATTTCACTGCAATTAGTTGGAACAATCTAGCTAAACAAATGCAAGAGAACAAATAGGACTATATGAAATGTTAATTGAATGTGTATAAGAACTTGATCGATCAAACCGGTCTCAGGTTTTATAGTATTAATCATATTGTAATGACCAACCATTTGTGATGGATTGATGTTCAAGAATCATTGGTCGATGGATATAGTACGTTCAATCTCCCACAAAAACGTACATCGACGGAAGGAAAAAACAAAACATGTGGAAGGTAGTGGCAATTCAGACGACCTCATAAATATCTCTCTAGATGACCCCGGTTGGCCTTGATGACATGGAAGAATATATGTTGGTAAAGGTAGCTTCCGTGTGTAGATCCCAACATTATTGGCATTGTCTAAGGATAAGAAGAAGACTAAAAAGGTAAGAATGGAAAAACAAACTCGAACTCAATTAGCGGAGTATCTTCATAAATTTCTTGGAAAGATGGACGACATGCATTCAAAATCAACTGTATCCAATAAGAAACGTGTATCGATTAATGAAACATAACATATTATGCGAAACACGTCTTCATTAAAATTTGGTAGTAATATGTGGATGGAAGCTATGACAATCTTCATGAACAATGAGTACCGTGAGTGGTTTACAACTTGTCGAATGGATAATATACTTGAAATATGTTATTCATATATATCACATGAAATGTGGAACCATTTGTCCAAAATTATGATTTAATACTAGGTTCATGATAAACTAATTACGTTGTTATGTTTTGTTAAGTTTCATTTACATTATTAGTAATATATATCATATTTATGTTGGCCAATATTCAATAAGTTCCATTTAATTTTATATTTTCAATTACTTTACATTGTGTAGATGAACATACAAGATTTTTTTTTCAAAGATGTGTATACATCGTTCAATATGACAAATTCGGGAATTAATGAATATGATGAGAACTCCAATGCCGAACATGTAGCTACAAGAAGGGAAGACAATGAATTGAAACAAAAGAAGACAATGTTTTCACAATTAGGTGCGATGTTTGCGGTTGGATTAGAGGAACACATAAGAAAGTGTACTCTTGAACACTGAGTCATAAAATCATGTCGAACAGGCCTCAAGTATATTCAAGTGATATTATCATCCAATCTAATAACTTGCTACGAGAATCTACGGTTATGTAAGCCCGTATTTCAAAATTTATGCAAAGATTTAGTGATAAACTACAATCTTGAAGGTTTAAGATGGATTGATGTTCAAGAATCAGTGACCATTTTTTTATTATTATTGGTAACAATGAGGATTATAGACTAATACAATTAATGTTTAATCACTAGTAAAATTATACACAATGTCTTCCACAGGGTGTTGCACGCAATTATTTAAAGGAGTCCATATTTGATCAATCTATATCACAACTACAACGAAGTTGGTGAAAAATTCACAGAATTATCCCATCTTCAAGGTATGGTAAAATTTTATACTTTTAAGTGCATTTACAACTTTGATGTTTAAAATTACTCCTGCACAATGTTACATCATTATTAATAGGATTGTATTGGTGTCATTGACAATATGGATGTCAAAGTTGTTGATAGTTCTGAAGTTGCTGCAAAATTTAGTGGGAGAAAAGGAATAACAATTACTAATGTCTTGGCAATATGTGATTTTAACATGTGTTTCACTTTTGTTTGGGTTGGAAGGGAAGATACAACACACGATGCGCGCATAATTAATTTCGCATTACGTGATCCTAAATTTTTCCCTCACCCTAAATAAGGAAAATATTATGTTCTGGATGCTGGGTATTTTAATACTAGAGGATTTTTAACACCATACCCGTCACAACCTAAGGTATCATATTCCAAATTTTCAACGTGGCAAACGCAATGTTATAGAGAACCTAAAAGACGGAAAGAAAAATTAAACAAACTTTTGGTTGTACAAAACTAAATTTGTAATTCTGCAGGACATGCATAAAGGGGATTCGTACGATGACCAAGTGCGTATTATAGTTGCTTTGACGACAATACGCAACTACATCTAAAAGAAAAGCGATACAGATAATGAGTTTGAAGTTCCAGAGGAAGAAGGGTATGCTCCATATTCCGCCAACACGGACCAAAAAGTAGAAGATGACGAATAGGCACCTACTTGCCCATGTACCGTTCATGCTAAATACATGAATGAATTTAAAGATTATCTATTATCTATAATAGAGGCAATGTAATATCAATTTTTTTGTTTTGAACAATGACATATAGTTGCAATTATGAATACTATATCTAACAAATAGTCGACCTTTTCGAAATAATGGTCAATCGTATCTGCGCAGTTCAGCACAACATATATAGTGGACTTTCGTTTGTAACAAACAATCAACCGAACCTAGGCAGTTTAATAATACATATATAATGGTTGACCATTTTAAAAAAAATCAATCATACCTGGATTGTTTAATATGTTTAGGCCTAAAACCATAAAACAATATCAATACTACATAATATAAGAAGTCCAAAATAACATAACAGCTTCAATACCAAGTCATATTATAAAAAGTCCAAAAGAATGAACAACATCCATAACATCACAACATCCAAAATAACAATACGACATCCCAAGTACAAATTTCAAACATTCCAAATCAAATGCCAACAAAATAAGAAATCGGAAAACATAACTACTTATTTGCCACGTCCTTCAACAATTGCTCTATTTTCTTGAACTTTAGGTGGCGGGTCTATCAAGCGAACCTTCAAGAATCTCGTCTTCATCACTACATTCAACATCTTCAACATTTCCATCCATCTTCCCGGCTTGATCATCCAAACCCCCTCCTAATGTGGCCTAAAGGGGATCATCAAAATTCATGGATGTTTGCCCTCCAGGTAGCAAATGAAAATCATTCAACTCTCGGATGCTTAGTTGTCACTATCCACACTTTTTGACTTAGCACATACTTAATTTTCATGAAAACTAGCCTAGAGGATGAAATAAAATTCGATTGTGTATTAACTTTCCCACCTAAAGGAACAACCTATGATTTGAGGATTCTCGTGATTATCATTCTATAGGAAAGCCCCATGTTACCTCCAGAACCGGCAATATGCCTTATATGATTTAAAATAAATTATAGCATGTCAATTCTACACTTCGTAAGGATGTGCCATATATTACATGCATCAGTGATTGTTATTGTTGTGAGATTCCATCCCCTAGGCACAAGCCATTCTGCAACTATTTTGTGCAATACCCTAATATAAAGATTCAATTACCCTACATTGTGGCGAACAACAAATTGTTCAAAACAAGCAGGATAAACCCAATCACCAACTATTTCCCCCTTACTCACAAAATAAAATTGGGCATACTTATTATAATTAAACTGATATTCTTCGAAATTCAATACGTCTCTAACGACATCTTCATCATCTATTTTTATCCCATTAACAAAATTTTCATAATCATAACCATCGTCATCTTTATGTTCTATTTCTACCCAATTGTTGTACAAATACTTAACCAACTCAGGGTATATTAGTTAAGGTATGGTGCAATTATCATCTAGCCCTACATCATTTAATCATTTGAAAATGGGCATACCAGTGAGCAAATCAAAATCAACCACAGTACCTCTAACAACTAGACGTTGGGAGGATGTAGTTATGAATTTCTCCTCCTGATCGTCATCGTTAAACTTTTTTAATTTTCCCTTCCCTTGATTTTTCGGATTTCCTTGTGATTACATCGCAATTACAAAATACACAATTTATTACATAAGCAATTGTCATTCATATATAGAAATTTGATATTCAAACTACAACAAAACTGATCCCGGCCTCACATAGGTGTAATATGTGAAATCGAAAAATCGATTAACTTGGTAGCACTCCGTGAACTCCGGTGGAGTGGGCGAAAAGGGGTGGCTTTGGTGGACTCAGGTAATCTGGCGAAACTAGAAGGCATCGGCGATTTGCGACAACTATGGTGACTGGCGGCGGCGTTGGTGACTTGTGGCAGCGTTGGCGTCAAACTTGGGCGAAACTCAGCAGCGTCCTCGAAGAACTTGCATGTCGTCGAAATCAGGAAGCGTGGGTGAAAAGAGAGGTTGGAACTACGATAGGGCAAAAATTAAACGATAAGGAGACAAGAATAAAGAGCAAATTATTTTTTTTAACCTATTTCACACTAGGTTTTAATATTGTTTATTTATTATTCTTATTTTTTTATTAACAACTAATATGGTTAACCTTTTTTTACAAATAGTTAACAATTTCGTTTAAGTTCATTTTAATTCAGTTAATTATTCATTTATACCATTTTTGCCATTCCTTTTTAATTATAATATGTAAATACTAATATCAAGGGCACAATGGTAATTTGCACTATTTATAGTGACTTACCAGATTATTTTACCAAACAAAACGTCCAACTTACTATGACTTTCAGTCAGTCATTTACCAAGCATAACTAACTTAATGGAGCACTAACTTACCGAGACTTTCAGTTCCTTAAAGTTTTCATTACCGAAACTTACCGACATGATCTAAACTAAACAAACAAGCCCTAACAAATTGTTGGCATAGGTATATGATATCATCTATACAATGTAGGTGGTGGTGAGTGAACCACTGCATTGCACAAAGCTCACTTGAGAACCATTTCATGGTTCATTATTTATACGTCATAAGTGGATATTAAAAATGAGAAGTTCTGTGTAATATTCTCATCACTTGAGATCATTATGTTTCCTTAATTGAGAACTCATATAGTTTGATACATTAAAATGTAATTTGAAACTATATTACTTATAACAGTTGTCGTTGGATATTTCATGAATTTTGGAGAAAAATGTGAGTGATCATGATAAATTTTCTCTCTCCACAATAAGTAGAAATAATATTGCGCTTGACAGAGTCATGTTATGAACATGTGCACCCAAACAAGTTGGAATAAGAAAAATGGATCAGTTTGACCATACACAAAAAGAAAATGTTGTTATGTTGTATATGGCTAATTCTTTTTGTTGTTCACCATGAGATTCATCATCCATAACTTCATCACATGCCAATGGTGATGCACACAACATCTTCAAGTCCACCCAAGTCACAAACTCCGATTCATGAACTACTTGTTCCCGACTTTTATGTGTTTCATTAACACATTGATGGATGATCCTTGATTGATGTCACAAACTCAAACAAAACACACGTCTCCTATTCCACAATCATTTCCAACAAGAAAGATGCGGTGCAAATGCAGAGTCCGACATATGTACAATAGTAGAAAATAGATTTTTTTTTTTGTTGGAGGTATCAAATGTTTCAATTAAGTTTAAAGTGGATTTAAGTTGTTCACGTCAGTCCAAATACCCTCGAAGTCGTCACAATTTATTCCATTTTGTTAAATTTGCGAACGGGAACCAATAATTTTAACTAATATAGTTAAAACATATTTTTTATTATTAAATTGATTACATGCCATTTAAATTATTACATTATTATAAATATATTTTTAAATAGAATATTTAAAATTACTAAAATACCATTTTCATTTTTGCACTGAAGCCATCTTCTCAATTAAATCACCAAACCAGGAGTTGTTCCACTGTTATGGCATTCACCGCCGATAACATTGTAGATACCCTCATTGTTCGTCAAAGTTTTCATGGGATCCAAGAGAAATATAACGGATTATGGATTCAAATATGATATTGAGAGGTATATTTTGACCATGCACAAAATCAGAGTATGATACGAAAGAGTAAAACCGCTTAATTTTAATTTGGTCCATGCATTTCTATTATGTATAAGCAAAATCTCTCTCGTTGGAAAATCTCATATTATGAGTCATGATTTTGCTCATATATGTATTTATATTTTGAAAATTTTATTTTTGTTTTACTCTTCCATGATTTTCGTATTTTGGGAATAATAATCTGATTTAGGAATTCAAAGTCAGAATCGTTCATGCTGATATTTCAAGCTTCACCATAATCGATCTTTGTCGGAAGTATAAAGCTTCATTGTCCAGAACATTCGTCAATTTTGAAAAATATTTTATTTTAACTTTTAAGTGGATTTAAAATGTAAATATTGAGCTCTGAGGTTATCGCCGATCGTAGTTGTACTCCACGCCATTATCAATTGAAGCCCACTGTTGGATCCTCAGTCGCATCTCTTTCCTATCTCCGTTTTGCATATGCAAAGAAATTAAAATCCCCAAACTCACAAAACCTAGAAAAAATGAAGATCCAAATCTTGAACAAGATTTGTGTTTGTAACAATATTTGTCAAATATGTGAATATTGATTTAAATTCAGGATGTATAGGGTGAGATTTGTGGATTCGGTGTTTTTCATTATGAGTTTGTTCTTCATTTCATATTTTGGTATCCGAGTTGGTTGAGAGGTATATTTTTTCTTTAACAATATAAGTTAAGATTAACAATTTTCGTTCGACAAATTTAACAAAATGAAGTAAGTTATGACAGTTTTTGACACGTTCGGCGGTGACGCGCATTTCTGACACACGTTTCCAATTTGGCTAAAGAAGCTTGGCAACGGCGCCAGAAACTTGACACGCATTTCGGCAAGCGTACCGTTTGTGTCAAAGTAATAATAAACTCGCGAAGAGCTTGAGTATCGATCCTCAGGGAGTAGGGAAACTACGAATATTTGTTTTAAACTTAAAGACGGATTTATTCTAGAAAGCATTTAAATAATTTTCTTTGAAGAGATAGTTTAATTAAAATGACATTAAATATAAACTTTGTACAATTGATCCAAAAGATGAGAAAGAATTAAGAAAATGCAATCTTGATAATAGAAATCGAGCTACTGTACAACAATTGAAAGTGTAAAATGATCATTGTTAATCACGAAATCTTTAGGTGAATGTGGTGGTCTCAACAGACCCACCCGTCATAGGGACCCACATACACCTTAGATTCATGGTTACTACCTTGATGGATCATTGTAATACCACAAATCTTCACCTTAGCATGACGGTTATGACCACAAAAGCGAGAAACGGTTCAGTGAGTCTCATGCCACGAACTCATTTTCCCCTCACGTGCAAGTTTTAGGCTTGGCAGATCATTGTCATACCAAGGAATTTGTGATTACAAAACGAACAAAATGAACTAACAAATGCAATCAATTGCACGATTATCCATTATTGGGATAACATACTCAACCATAGACAATTAAGTAAAGTTAAATTATTCAGCATATAATCAAAAGAAGTTTTCATAGATGAAGAAGAAATCTGATTACATGAAGAAAACTGAACGCTAATAAAGGAAAGCATAAATCGTAAATGAAAATCGAGTGTTGTCACCACTCGTCATAAAAGAAAGCATACAAGTAAATGAAAATCGAGTGATGTCACCACCATCGGCTCGTACGATGCTAGACATGGGCGGAAAAGAGGCTCCAATGAGCCTCCCAATACCCAACATCAGCTCCAATTCGCACAATATTTTCTCCTCCACACTCCAGATAATGAAAATGAAGCCAAACACGTTAGTTTATAGATTTTGGCAGTGACGTGGGCGCTGCGGCACCCAAAGCTGGCGATGCGGTGCCACGCATCATGAAGCGTAAAGGCGGCGCACTGAAATTAGGGTTTTCGCAAAACTGCGCAGATGCGACGCCTTTAACCTAACGTTTGCTAGGCCAAATGACCTCGAAAAATTACGGGTCACCACTTGTTGGAAAGCTTAAGAAGTCCTTTACAACTTTGCTGAAGGCATCGAGTCTATTAGAGTTCGTTTAGATGGTGATTCCTGATTTACCCCTCAAAGGTCATTTTGGTAGCTTTGTGAATTTCACCAAAACATTCTCTTTTTGCCATTTTCTTCTGTTGATCTTCATTGACTTGTTTTGACATTCATATTTCATCCAATTACAGCCATCAAGAGCGCTCTTAATATCCTAAAAACCACAATAAAAATTTGGCGCACATAAAAGAGGCAAAAATATACGTAAAATGCACTAAAAACTACCAAAAATACGCTACAAACACAAAAAACACAATTACACACTCGTAGAAGTCAAAAAATGGTAAAAGCATCATAATAGAACTAATCAAGCCCAAATGAGGTGTAAATATAGAAGAAACATGCTAGTTTTAGTATGATTTGAGGTCAGATAACTAGTACAAAATATGAGTTATCAGTTTTCAAGATATTTAGACTAACATGAACTATTTGAATCTATTTTAAACTGAATCGAAACGTTTAATAGTTAAAAAAACTAAAATAAAGGGTCGTTGGTAAGACAAAACAAAAATGAACCATATCTTTTTTTTTTTTTTTGCAGGTTGGGCCAAGCGGTTAAGCGCTTCAGGATTCCTATAAAAGTCTCATGTTCGAGCCTCCCTGCATGCGGTATGAAGTAGGTTATTTGGGATTATAGGAAAAAGCTACACCCTGTTGTGTAGCTCAATTCCAAAAAAAAAAATGAACCATATCTTTAAATTAAAAATTTAAAAATAGAAATAAATAGTTCGGCCCAAACCAATTATTTAGAAACGGGTCAGACTCGAAATTTACGGTCAGACCAGTCAAACGTACGATCCTCCAATTCCGGGTCATGCACGTCACGTCACAGAAATTCAAGTCCTCGTGGTAGACGCGCCCCGATAGCGCGTGAGAAAATATACTCAACGCGCTTTAGCCTTGTTGTTGCCCTAATCGCCTGGGAGAGAGAACTCAATCTCTTATCCTCTGATAAATCTGTATATCAACCATGTCCCTCCTCTTGATCTTCCTGCAACTCGCTTCGTCAATCGGTTGGATCGTCACCGTGACTCACTGATTCGATATCGTCTCTGTTTTCCGGATCGCTCGCAACTCGGTGAGTCAACTTTTGGTTTCCTTCTTCTGCTTCTTTAATGACCTAATTTCAGATCTGATCTGATTTTGTTGATTTTTGTATTGATTCATCTTCTGTATGTCGATTTTTTAGAAGGTTTGAGATGGAACCGATGGATATTGTTGGGAAGTCGAAGGAGGACGCTTCGCTACCTAAAGGTTAGGGTTTTGATAAAAATTTTGTTGTTTTGATTTTAATTTTGTTTTGGTGTATTTTTTTTCGTGGTATCTTCCATTTTATTTGCTCGTCAAATATATTCAGGTTAGGGTTATGATAAAATTTTGATGTTTTGGTGTATAATTTTGAATATTTTTGGCTTGACTAGATAATCTTATGTTTTCCCCTTGTGAAATCTACTATTTTCTTTGCCAGTGAAACCTATTTTTGTTTTTGAAAAGGGTAATTTTATAGTTTTGATTTTTTTTAATTATCTAAAATTTCATTCGTTACTGCTCTTGACCTAAGTATACATTGAACTTTTTGAATAGTAATTCATGTAGCTGACCCCTGTGCTGTTGAGGCGTGTTTAGATCTTTCTGCGAGACAGCATGGCACTTTTGCAAATTATTCCAAGTCCTGAATGGAAAAACTGGTTTATGAAAAGAAACATTCATATGGCAATAGGGATAGTTAGTTGAGTTTGTTTGCTTAGGAATGAGAAAATAAGCATATGCTATTATGGTCAATTGGATCCTTTTTCGTCGCATGTATTGTCATTGATTTTTGGTTTGAGAATGAGAATGAGAATTCCATGGATGATGTTAGATCAAAACTCCTTCATTAGCACTTTCATTCCCATTCCTACCTAATGAATAAATTGATTCCCACTCATCATAGATGGAATGACATTCTCGATTTCATTTTTTCCATGCAACTACTTTCACTTAATTTTGTAATGATGGAATGACAATAGGAATGAGTTTCATTCCCAATTTGCTATCCAAATCCTTTCGTTGAGGACTACATTTTGGAGGAATGTTGGGTCACACTATTTTAGGAACTTTTTGGCAGTCTCAAGAAGTGTTAGTTGGCACTTTGTCATTCTGTTTGATTTGGGCAGATCACCCCACATATTTCTGTAATGCTATAGTTAGAACTATTTGTATTTTTGTGCATCCCATTATCGTTTTAAGGCTGTAGCAATGTTTGGTTAATTTGAAGATTAAATCAACTGTCATCGTTATCTTGAATTGATCTACATGATTGTTTTTCTAATGTGAATCGTGATATTCTATTGCAGCGACAATGACCAAAATTATTAAGGAGATGCTTCCCCCAGATGTACGTGTTGCAAGAGATGCTCAAGATCTTTTGATTGAGTGCTGTGTAGGTAGGATGATGACATTTGACGCTCACATAACTCTACTTCAAATCGATATCTATTTGTTTGTTATCTTGTTTTTAGTAATGTTGCATGTTTATGGTGTGTAAATTCTAATAGACGGTCAAGTATCCAACTTTCCATGTGGAGCCTTCTTTTGGGCTTAGCTTTCATCCTAAAATTCGGCATTACTTTTCTCTGGAATTAAGGTGTGTACCATGTTTTTCAAAAACAGGTGAAATATGAAATATCCCTGTATGACACAAATATCAGTTTCCTTTTTAAGTCTTATTCTGAATAGGAATCACCTTCTCAAGAATCAAGACCAGATTAGTTTCGTTATTGGCGCAAGGTGTGTGCTATGCTCCTCACCTTTTATTGTGGCTCCAATAGAGGTTTGCACTTTTGTGCGCCCTGCACCATTAATGACACTGTTCATAACCATGGACTGGGTTTTAAATTGACTTTGTGGATAAGGTCATGGGTTTGGTCCGCCCTGTGGGTAAAAGCTCATGCCCACTAATATTTGTAGGCCATTGTCTTATGTCAACTATGTCCTTGGTGGTTAGCGTAAGTTGCTGGAGTGAATCCCTGCAGTTATTTGTTTTTTTGCCTCTCATGTGCAGCTTCTCATTACGAAGGTTGCTACTGTAGCAATGCTAGTGTGCATGACTTGAGTTGCCCCTACAACCTCCTTTTTGTCTAGCC
>JAYMTA010003203.1:0-14765 GCA_036897625.1 Pelargonium cotyledonis | reverse complement strand
AGTTGGTTTAAGTTTGGGGGATTTGATAACTCGCATTTTGTGCTAGTTATCCAACCCTAAGTCATACTAAAACTAGCATGTTTCTTGTATTTTTACACCTCATTTGAGCTTGATTAGTGTTATTAGGACACTTTTACTACTTTTTGACTTCTATGAGTGTGTATTTGTGTTTTTAGCTTATTTTCGGTAGTTTTTAGTGTATTTATGTATATTTTTGTCTCTTTTTTCATGCGCTGTGTTTTTATTGTGATTTTTAGGTTATTAGGAGTGCACGTGATGACTATAATTAGATGAATTATGAAGGTTCAAGACATGTCAATGAAGGTCAACAGAAGAAAATGGCAAAAAGAGAAAGTTTTGGTGAAATTCACAAAACTGCCAGAATGACCTTTGAGTGGTAAATCATGAATTTCACAGTTTAAACTAACTCTAATGGACTCAAGGCCTTCAAAAAAGGTGTAGAGGACATCTTGGGCTTTCTAAAAAGTGGTGGCTTGTAATTTTATAAGGTCGTTTGGCCTATCAAAGGTTAGGTTAAAGAGCTGCCAGAATGACCTTTGAGTGGTAAATCATGAATTTCACAGTTTAAACTAACTCTAATGGACTCGAGGCCTTCAAAAAAGGTGTAGAGGACATCTTGGGCTTTCCAAAAAATGGTGGCCCGTAATTTTATAAGGTTGTTTGGCCTATCAAATGTTAGGTTAAAGGCGCCGCATTTACGTAGACACGCAAAAACCCTAATTTCGATGCGCAGCCTTGCACCTAATCATGTGTGGCACCGTAGCGCCCATGTTACTACCAAAATCTATAAATTGACGTGATTGGTTTCATTTTCATCATTCAGAGTGAGGAGGAAGAAAGACTGTGTGATTTGGGAGCTGATGCTAGGTATTGGGGGCCTATTGGGGTTTTCTTTTCTGCCTATTTAAACCATCGGAGGAGCCGATGATGAGTGGCGACAACACTCAATTTTCATTTACATGCTTTTTTTTATGATGAGTCGTGACAACACTCGATTTTCATTTACGATTTATGTTTTTTTTTATTAGCATTGGGTTTTAATTGTAATTGACTTTGTTCTTCGTGTACGAGAATCATAAGTTTTGTTTAATTGATTTATTTAACTTTGCTTAATTGTCTATGATTGAGCATGTTATCCCAATAATGGATATTCGTGCATTTGATTAGATTTGTTAGATTATTTTGTTTGTTGCTTAATCACAAGCTTCTCGGTATTAAAATGATCCGCCGAGGTAGTAGCCGTTTAGCTATGGTGTATGTGGGCCCTTAAGATGGGTTGGTGTTACGATGATCCGCCGAGGTAGTAACCGTCAATCCGTTCATGTAATCGTCTTAAGGGAGTTCTTAATACCCCAGAGCAATTACATGTGTACCACATTCACCTTAAGATTCAATGATCATTTAGTTTACCAATTGTATGCATTTGTTAGTTTAATTTGTTCATTGTTTGATTGTGCATTCCTTGCGGATTCAATCATGAGGGGAAATTGATTTTTTTGCAAATGAACCATTATACCGTTTCCCACCAACACGACCATAACCGTCATGTCGAGGGGAGATAGATTGTCTTGGTGATCGAACCATTGTACCATTTCCCACCAACTTGGCCATAACCGACATGCTAAGATGTGAGTGCGCCCCTATGACGGGTGAGTTTGATTAAAAACCAACACTTGCACCTTAAGATTTGGTGAACCCTTAATCGGATAGCAATGAAATCTACTGGCCGGGTGAATAACGCATGGGATAACGTGATTAAACAATGTTCATTTTACAGTCTCAGTTGCACGATTTCTATTTACCAAGATTGCATTTTTCTTAACTTTTCTCATCTCTTGGATAACTTGTACATAGTTTAATTTTATTTATTTTACATTGTTCCAATTCTCCAAAGAAAATGATTTATTGCTTTCTAGTTTAAATCCGCCTTTAAGTTTAAAACAATTATTCATAGTTGCCTTAGTCGCTGAGGATGAATACTCAAGCTCTTCGCGAGCTCATTATTATTTGACACAATTGGTATGCTTGCTGAAATGCGTGTCAAGTTTTTGGAACCGTTTTCGGGGATTCTTCAGTGAACCGGAAATGCGTGTCAGAAATTAGTCACCCGCCGAACGCGTAAATAGTGTTGGGCTCCTTCTTTGTCTTGATCGTAATGCTCAAGCGTGCTCTTGAGGCGGGCATGTACCGTAAGCCTCTTGAACTTGCATAGATCCTTAGTGAGCTAATGCCTTGAGAGGCCTAGTCATGGATGCAGAGGAGCGTAGTGAGAGCTTGCTAAGACCCTTTTTGAGCTAGCAACTTGAGAGGCCTAGTCATTGGTGTTTGGAAGTGTTGTGGGAGCTTGAGACTTGTGGGCTCACCAAGTCCTTTGTGAGCTAGCACTTTTAGAGGACTAGTCTTAGGCACTTATGAGTAGTAAGCTTGTGAAATCTTGTTGATGTGTCTTAAAGGTGATCCAGGGATGTTAGAGTCTCATATCAGCTTTGTTATAGTGCTAGGAACCGATGTACATCATCCGGGGTCAAGGGGAGCCGTCCGGGGAGCGTTTGGAGGCCGAATGTACAAGTGGCTTGACGAGTGAAGAGCATCCTAAAGCATTTTACTGCAAAAGGAATACTTGACCCTGTGGTTTGATCCACATGAAATAATTCCTTTGTAAAGACGGAGTTCCATGCTACGATCATATGTACGACCCCGTCGAGTCACATACAAGCATTACAAATAGCAAACAACAGAAATATGACACTAATCTAACTCACCTAATTATCCATACACACAATCACATAATGAACAGCCAATCATATTCAAAGCACATAAGAATTTAGTTAACATTCCTCATAGACAAGTAATAATTGGTAGAACAATCCTCAATAATAAAACCATGCGTAATTGACAACCCAAATTCAAATCTCATACAAAGTATCTGATTCTTACCAATTGGTTCAACACATAATTAAAGCAACTAAAGAAAAGAGTTCAAACTTACAAACCTCAACAAGGGGAAAAAAGACTACGATGTGAATCGGTGTTATGTAACACCTCTTCTTAGCCTTGGAGTTGCAACCTCTATCGCAAAACCTAATGAAGTTGTCACGACAATGTATGTACGACAGACGTCCTTGGCTTGACGGACGGACGGGACATATGGCCTTTATGGCTTTCGCGCGGACGGATGGACATGTTTGGATGACTGGCTTCCATACAGATGGACTGATAATGTTACTGAATGGTGTCTGTTTTCATGACACAGATTTGGTTATCACGATAATGAATGTCTAACGGAGGTCACTTGTCTTTCTATACGGACAGATGGATCCATGGGGTTGGATGGATGGATGGACGGACACTCACTGTTACGACAAGGAATAGGCTGTCACGACATCCATTTTCCATCCTTACTGCATGGCTTCCTGTATGGACAAACGAACGGATGAGATTGGTGAGACATGTGATGTCGCGACAGTAAAGATGGTTGTCGCGACATCCCATGTACGACCAACTCCTTGGTCTATTTTTTTGGCTCCTTTTGGCTTGGGCCTTCACGTATGAACTTGGCTCATAATTTATGGCTTCTTGGGTTTCCAAAATGCCTTAGCTCGATCATTTGGCTCAGGAGAGTTTGTCTTATGCTTTGGGCTTTGTGGACCAACATGGGAGACGTACGACCCTGATCATTGGCATTAGACATACGCATGCAATAGTTTTGGACGTCATTGTGTGACCTTGGATGTCACTGACGACTTCGTTGTCAACCATTGTCACTTGGCATGCGCACTGACTTTGGGCGCCGAAGGGTGGCGTTAGGCGATGTTGGTCGTCGACCGGTGGCTTTGGAGTTGACTTTCGTGAATTTTTCAACTCGTTGACCCCGTATTCATAGGAGGGTCTCAAGGTCGAGAGCTTGGATGATGGGGCACACAGGTGCCACGTATCGCGTTGTAACTCGTTAATTAACTTGTGATTTTTTTGGTAGCATCAGCTTTATTAGAGTAGATACGCCTTTGAGTCAAGATAACTATTTGTGGTTTACCTTAGTCCCTGTGGATTCGATAGCTTAGACTCCCATTTGAGTCATATATTACTTGACGACACTAGTACACTTGACATTGGTATTGATGCTACTCAAATAAACATAAATCAAATTGACGAATTACAACGCATCACGTAGAGTCTGAGTGTCCCGTCATTAATATTCTTGACTTCAAGACATACCCAAAGTCAGGTGACCAAGAAATTCCCAACCTATGAAATTCGCCTTTAAGATATCCGGCGACAACCAATGTTACTCGGCTACACGTAAAACTATTACACGCACCCAACGTTAATGGTCGACTTTTACATCGTCGACGATGACCAATGTCTCATGGAGGGTCCCAAAACCATTGCACGCGCCCATTGTCAATGGTCGACTTTGAAAATGTTGGCGACGACCAACATCGTCCGGTGGAATCCAAAACCATTACAAGCACCCAACGCCAATAGCCATGTTTGAGGTTGCCCACACTGCCCTAACACTATCCGGCAACGCCGAGTTCACCAACCATGTCAACCATGTTGGCCAACTATGCTCGTCAACTATGTTGGCCAACTATGCTTGTCAACTATGTTGGCTAACCATGCCCATTAAACATGTTGGCCAACTATGCTCGTCAACCATGCCCACCACCTTGTCAACCACATTGGTTAACTATGCTCGTCAACCATGTTGGCCAACCATGCTTGTTGACCATGTCAACCATGTTGTCCAACCATGCTCGTGAACCATGTTGGCCAATCATGTCAACCATGTTAGCTAACCATGTCTGTTAGAAAATCATATTTGCTACCCCAAGTAGCACGTCAAGCCATTCCAAAAGTGATATGCCACTATGGACCCCCCTCCAACCGACATTTCACAAGTCTCAAACCTCTTGGATGCTAGCCCGCATGGTCAAGGCTTCAGGGGGATTTGTAGTATGCTCCATTTGGGTCGTACGGAAGCACATCAACTCTCCCATCACCCATACACGGCGTGTCTTGAAAGCAAAGATCAGCTCGCATGACATGTAGCTCCAGGATGCTACCTTGTGTGGTAGAGGCTCTTCGGGGAATTAACATACACCTCGATGCACATGAAACATACGAAAACTAATTGCTATGCACGACGCCTATGCGCAACGCGCCCATAACTCAAAGTTCCAAGTTACTCAGGGGGAACCCATACACCTCGGTGACATGTGGCATATATTTGGGGTTAGTATACATATCCCCTTCTTAATAAGAGGAGGAGATCTTAATTTTCTCACTCTACACTATCTCTATATTTTCTCTCTCCAAAACACTCTCAAGAGCTTCATGTATCCCAACCAAGGTCTCAATCTCACGCTTGAGACGATGTCTCGGAAAACACCCTAGGTATCTCATTTTTTGGTGTGTTTTCCATCGCATGTCACAGGTCCGATGGACATAGCTGAAGTACCTTGACATTGGACATCGACATTGTATAAGAGAGACTTAAGAATTAGAGAATTCAATACTTAGGAAAATTTCTTAACTCCTAGACAAGACAACAACAACAATCTAGTGTGACGCGCTCCGTAAAAACAGGAACATCACATGGTATATGTAAATGATGACGTGGACAAAACTAGTATATTGTTAAATGAATGACAAAGTATATCATGGATATATGATATCATATAAACAATGTAGGTGGTGGTTAGTGAGTCATTACACTAAACGGTGTCGGTAAATGAATTATTTATAACGATTTATCGTTAGATGTGCCAAATGTTTTGGAGAAGGATGTGAGTGATCATTATAATATTTGTTCCTCCCAATTAGTGGGAGTGATATTTTTGGCCCTTGATTGAGTCATTTTATGAAGATGTGAACTATGACAAGTTGATATAAGATATCAAGTTTGTTTGATCAGATCATGACACACTCGCAAGTCAATAAATTATATAAGATTGCACTATACGAACACAACAATCTTTGATTCGTTTTTAATCTTAGATATCAAGGAAAAAGGTATTACAGACACGAGTTATTCACCAAGGATTGACTTGTCACATAAGTCTCACACTTTGGGGACACTAATGCATTGTTAGATGTCACTTAGTGTTTGTTTGTTTGTTTCCTCTGCTTGTTTCTTAAAAGAGATGTCAGATATGATTGACTTGAACGATGATGGTGTCACGTGAGATATAGTTTGTTTGGTTAATTATTATTATTTCCTTAAATAAGGCAAGAGCTGCAGGAGCAAAATGGATCCAGTAAGAAACAATAGTGATTGTAAGGATCTCAAACGGTTGACCATTGTTGTATTTTTGGTTCCCGTTCGTAAAATGTTTTAATATAAAATATGTTGTCCATCATAATTTATCTTCTAGTTACATTTAACTCATTGCACTTGTGTTTAATTCATATCATTCACATTATATTTTACCTTCTTTTTTTTTTATTTTTTCCTTTTTTTTTTTTTTTTTTTTTTTTTTTTTTTTTGTAGTTTATATTGCTTGATCAAAACGATACCAAAGAGAACAATATGATGATTACATTGCGGCAGAGTTTCTACCCTATAAACTTTTCACGTGTTATGACGAACAACACATAAGGAAATTCAGTTCAAATGCACAAATTTGAAAGACCAAGGCAAAAGAGAAGAATGAACAAAATCTAAACAAGAAACGAAGTCAATTCAGAATGTCGGCTCCAACAACAAGACCCTCCTTATAAGATGGGCTTGGAGAAACAAAAGCAGTGGGTAGGGGTTGTTTTGTGACCGCTCCCAAGATGTCTGCATATCCCATCACCCCTACTAGAACATCGTCGCTATCATCTTCGGTCACCCACACAGCATTTGAGCCATCACTGCTGCTAACGAACTCGTAACCTTACTTCTGCCCCTATACATGCTCCTACCAAGGCCAAAACCGGCATTTGTGGTGCTGAAGAACCCGATACTTCTACTGCTGAACTTCCTAGGCTTAGCTGACCCACCGTAGCTGTTTGTGATGCTTTTGTCACCCACTGCAGCGTTTAAAGACAAATCAGGCAGTGACATACCCACTATGTTATCTTCAAATCAGGAAGAAAGATTGGCTAGAGCCCATGCTGCAGCTAGGTAGTCGCATTTCCATAGTCTGGATGCCGAGATCTCTCCAATGATCTTGTACTCACCTTCTGGGGTGGGCTCGATAACAGCAACTGCACTAGGGTCTCTAGGAAGCTCCTTGGAAACTTCAATAGCTGGGACTGAGGCTTCTACAGAGTAGTATTTGGGGTTTATTGCTCCAAGGGAATGGATAGAGGAGAGAGGCACTGGAGCTAGGGCACCAAGGCAACCAATGAGGAAGCGGATAACATCTTCTCGGGAGAGGCAACAGAACTTACTGGGGGCAGCGGTTGAAGAGGAGGAAGGCCTGTTGTTTGCAGCCAGATTATTGTTGCTGCCATTACCACTTCCCATTATAAAGAAACGAGAATCGCTTACTCATGCCTTGCCACCCTACAGTTTTGGTAACAAGGAGACGCTTAACGCCGTGCTTCATCATCTCCAATGCATCTATCAATCTTGCACAGAAACAGGATATGATCAGTAAAAACCCCCTCAAGTAAAATTAGTTTATGCAGACTAATAAAACTTCAGAATTTCTTTCATCTTTCTTTCTTAAGGAAACGTTTAACTTCCATGTAAACTTTTTTTACAGCCCAACAGATCAAACATTAATGTCATAATCTGATCATTAACATAATACATTTTTAGTCATGTTTTTCATAAAACAACTTTGAGAGCAACATAAGAAAAGGAGAAAAGTCAAATCCAAAGAGAAATGGATGGGGGTGAGGACAGTAGTTGGTGCATCAGCATTAGACCAAAATTTCAAATACATGCAATTGTTCAAACTACAACTTCAACACATAAATTTAATAGTAGATAAAAGTGGCACTAACAGGAATATCTCTACATTAAAAAGATGTGCTACTAGTCTCACACTCATAAATCACAAATTTCCGGCCATTTCATTAACTAAAGCCCCTTTGGAGAAAATTGTACAAGGATGCAATGGGTCCCACATTTTGTTAGGCCCAGATGTACCTTAACTGGGTTTTGTTTCTTAAACAAGATCTTATCAGCTTTCCTTGTTTTAAAGCTATCACATGGGTTAATAAATCGCCTAGGAGCCATAAAATATTTCATTTATATCAATATTTGTAACAATAATAATATTCAAATCATTAAATTTATCAAAAAATGAATATTTTAAAAATGTAAGAACTAAAAAATCTTTTAAGAACCACATTAAATGTTCAGAGCCCACTAAAATTATGCTTGACCCATGGATTTGACGAGTTGCGGCTCAACACGCTCACCCTCACCCGTAAATATTGAGGGTGAGCGGGGCGGCTCACGGAAGTATTATGTAAACCCGAAATGAGCGGGTTTGTTCAAAACCCGCCCTAACGGGGCGGTTCCCTGCCCGTGACCATCCCTAATTTCCACATATTTTCCACTGGCCGGAATAAGACAGGTCTGGTTAAGTAGAACTATACCACTGATGGGATACGTCATCTCAGTATAATATTGTGGATCATCCCATCTATAAAACTCTTAACTCGACTTGTAACATTATTTCATATGTGTATGAGTTTTTAATCCCTTTATTTCATTTTTTTCAAAGAGTACTTAATTTAGGGTTTTTAGTATCAACTGGGAGTATTCAATAGGTTTATTTTTTATATTCTGTAAAAATTTCTAACCCCTTGCCTATAAGTTATTAGTTACCAGTTAACTTGCCACTAAGTAAGGATTTAGATTCATAAGGAACTGAAACTTGTAATTAAAAGATCTCCGCGCTCTATTTCATAGCTTTGCTATAAACTAGCCTTGTTTTTGCGTCTTTCCTTTTATACTTTTGAGGTATGTCCTAATATCCTGCAGATTATCCTATTCTGAATTTTGTAATAAATAGAAAACTTATAGTGTATAAAATGTGTGAGTATTCAGGGATTGGTGTTTATATTTATGGAATTCTGCCCTAAGGCAAACTATAGATCCATTCAAAAATATGACAAGGTTTCTAAAAAGAAATGAATTTACCAAAACCTAGTTGAAAAACCCCTCTTTAAAAATATATCAAAAAACACATGATAACACCATACTTTACAGATTACTAAAAAGCGTTTAGTACACTAAAACTAAAAGGGGCATACATCAAGGTTCTTATAAATTATATCATGTCCTGACTATAACATTAAAAATAAGAATTCTATAGAAGGCTATACCTTATGTAGCCTAATAAAAGGATCCCCTAAAGACTTAAAACCTTGGGAGTTCTTAAATCAAAGTGCCCTTTATTTACCAGCCAAAATATATCATCATAGGGAAAATTATTTGATGCTATACGTGAATCCAAGCCCAGCTAAGACGCATCTTTTAGTCTAGCATAACAGGAATACAGGATACAAGTGCTTTTTATGACAACTATTTACCTTTGAGGACTCCTTTTTAAGCTCAATACACATTCATAGGATCCTTAGTTATATGGAAAATTGTCCAAACTTAATAAAAATACTTTTAACTAAAATGGATAAAAGAAGATTAGTACACTTCTGACTTTCCACATTAAAACTGGACTCAGATCCCTATCCCTTGGCGCTTGTTACTCTTACTAGCCCCCTCCTTCTTGTATTTATTGGGTTTATTATTCCAGATTCTAAATAAAGGCTTTCGAAGATAAAGCCTCGCTTTGAGAAGTATTTAATAGTAAATTGCAGGAAAGTTTGCTGGGAGCTCGCTAGGTATGACTAAGAATAACAATTTCTAATCAATACTAAAGACTCCTGATAGGATATATACCAAAAAACTATATCCAATGCCAATAATTGATATACACATGTCAATAATTGATCTACACTGTGATGAGCAAATCCAAAGAAAGGTAAGTTTATTAAAACTCGAAATTCTGTACACGTACCTATCAAGATATAGCGCGAGCTCCCCTTATTGAAACGATACTCTTAATTCTTTTTTTATTTATTGATATCCTTATAAACCCTCTAATCCAAAAGTAGTCTCATTAATAAGATTGGTGAAATTTGGGCATCATATACAAGTATCAAACACTTAACATTACTATCAACAAAAACCTTATCACCTTTACACGATTGAGTCTAATTAGTGGTCTATCACATCAACAACAAAAAAAAGTATGCCTAGCTTTACTTTACCCTCGTAATCTTACTACGTTTATTTAGTTAGAACTTCCGTATTGCCTCTATTACTTGATGCCTTTACAGGGTTATGCTATTTTGTATTGGTATTTAAATATAAAGTTTCCCGTTCAAAACTAAAAAAATCACAGTTGTCAAACTGTGAAAACAGTAAAAGATGGAACACAAACATTGAAGAGAAAAGAAAAACTAGGAAGGGATATCTAGACTCTGTCCCACCCTTTTGAATTTCTGTATAAAACATTTGTTCTAAGACATACAAAATTTCGATATGTATCATGATTCATTCCTACGATGCCAGATTAGTCATCCACAGTGCATAATGCAGAAGCTAACCAATACCATCAAAACCTAAATGAAACATACAGCAATTGCATAACACAAACAAATGATTCAAATAAACAATAGACCAAAAAAACATCTCCAGCATTATCATATAAAACAATATTGAAGCAATGTTATCTAATCTGAATTGTGAACTGTGAAGTGGCAAAAGCACAGAGATGCACACCTTGTCCCAGGATCGACCTGTCTCAGCTGAGAATTGTTGGGAGCAATAAACTCAGAAACCGGGGTCTTCATGGCCTTGTCCTGATCCTCCAAACACTCGTTTCTCGACAAAAACGCAACAATATCAAGAGAATTGAGAAAGCCAACGAACCTCTGTTGCCTCATTTCAGGGTTCTCAATGCCCACATGAGATCTCTTCCCCCACACAGGTAACCCTCCTTCCGTCGATTCCCCGATGGCCCGAATCGCAGATTCCACCGTCTCTGATTCGTAAAACTCCACCACATCCGGCTTCCCCACCGTCAAATCTCCCACCACATGGTACAGAAACACCGATGCCATGAACGAATCAGTGGGATTGAAAATTAATAGAAGAAAAAGAGAAAACTATTAGATGGGAAGTTTTCTTTTGGTTTCTTTTCTTTTCCGAGAAAGAAGGGAGTGAGAGTTAGAAAAGGAAGTGGAGGAAGATGAGGAGGAGGAGAAAGGCGGTGATGGGTAGTCTGTGGAGGATCAGAAGAAACATAGAGCAAGTGATGGAAGAGAAGATGGAGAGAGGAGTGGGTCTGGCCATTGATGAACAGATACACTAATGCCCATCAAGAGATCACTTCTTGCTTTCTTTTTTCACACTGTTTGTGACTTTGTGTCTCAAGATGCGAGAAAACCGGTGGGCTCTTGTGGACGACATTCTTTGAATCGTTGTTGTATCATGCAATTATATAACATAATGTTTGACTATTTTCAATATAAAAAAACAAAATTATTATGTCCTTTTTATTATTTTTGAACGTGCAAGACCCGATTTATTAAATTTGAAAAAAGTACGACATGAAAACAAAATGATACTAGGAACATAAACAAACAACATACTAACTAAGCAAAACAAAGTAACCTATACTAGTGTGTAGACCTGCACCAGCAAAATCCATATACGTAAAAAAACCATATAAACACCATCAATTAGGCCGGGGTCTTGAAGCCAAAAGCCTACTGTCCCCCAGCCTGCCCCACTATGCTGAACTAGCCGGAATTTCCTCTTTTCTCTGGATATGACCAATGATACCCACCGCCCCCGAAACCTGACTCTATCCAGGATGGAACAACGGCCCCCTCCCTAGCTCGCCGAGGCCAGCGGACCCAAACCCTCCTCTGTCTCCATTCCCACAGCCTGGCCGGTCCTGCTTCCTCCAACGGCCTACACTCCGAAAAACTGTCCATCCTCTTCCATCGTTAGCCATCTTTTCCGTTTAAAGACCGTAAACACCCGCTGGTCCATCTTTTGTTTGTCCACTTGGGGCAAATTGATCGAGGCAAGTTCCACTTTCTCATCTGAGTCCCATGGCTGGTCCACCCTCGACCTTAACTAGTGGGTCCCTTTCCCTTGGTGGTTTCTCATTGGCGCTATGAGGAACACCCCAAACGCCATCTCTACACCCACTCCTCCTACTTCTTTGTCCAGAAAATAGTCTTTCTTTATGTGCCCCAAGCGCCCTCACACAACAGAACAACAGAATCTTCTCATATTGAAAAAAGATGGTATGGTTCCCAGCCTCTGCCATGATCATCCTTGCTTTGCTTCAAAGAGGTTTCCCAATATCTAGCCGGATCCAGATACGAGCAAACTAAAGCTCCCCTCCCCACACGAAAGTTGACCGGATCCGCCCTTATGTACCGGTCGATCACTTCCTCCAAATTGGTACAAACAACCCTTGTAAGGTACCCCATCGGGATACCCCTTACCTGTATCCACACATCGAGACCATCTAGGGCCATCTCGTACGGGTTAACACCAGTCTTCACCGACTCCATGATAAGAGCCTTCCTTTTGTACTACCATGGACCCTCGCCGGTAACCTTTTCTGCATCGGTTGCTTCGTAGAACTCGAAAGTGTACCTCGTGCTCCGATTCAAGCTCGGGGATGGATCGTAGAGCTCCTTGATCGTGACCCCCTTTCGAGGGTGCCACAACCATGCAGTCAAGTGTTGCATGCTTCCCAGATTCACGGGGTCATCTGGTATGAAACACCCGACAAAACAGAAAACTTTCGGCCAAACTGACTTTTTATCCAGAGCCCCCACAGTCTGCACATCATCCTCTTCGCCAGCCACGAAAAGGCCCTCCATCTGTCTCGCTACCTCCTGAATCCCCATAGTGGCCAAAGCTCCGCCACTCTCCCCCACCCCACTACTCATCCCTACACTTCCATTTCCTGTTTCCCCAGTCCCATTTCTAGTCCCTCCAGCCCCCAAGCCCGCCACTGATGCCTTACCCCCACCCTGACCAGCACTGTCGGCCACCATTTGTTTGCCCGACCCTAACTCCATGAAAATGTAGCTGCTCAAACCGAGAATAAAAAGCCCTAAGCGTAATCTCCACACCCACTCCTTAGCCTCAACGTGGAAGCCGCCCCTTCCTTTTACCCCCGCGGCCCCCCAACCGCTCTTCTTTCTCCTAGCCGCCGCCGACATCCTACTCCAAATAGCCTAAATTTCTAAAACCACTCTCCAAATAAGAGAAGAACGTCGTCTGTATTATATGTCCTTTTAAAATAAATGTTTTTCTTTTTATTTTATTAAAAATAAATAAAGAGATTTAAAATGAATTTTAGTTTTTATATCTATTATAAAAATGGTTAAATGGTTTTATAGACTTTATACCAGACACGTATTTGAGGTTCAATCCCTAATTATGGCTTTATCTTGTTTGATTCATTTTAAATTATTTTTTTTATTGATTAAACTCATTCAACCTCTTGTAGTTGATTTTTAGGGGTCACATCAGCATTTATTGACGCGTTATCAAGTCACGTCAAATACAACGTCCACGTGCGCATATCACATCAGTCAAAATATCGTGTTTCATTTTTTACATCATTTTAGCTGCGAATGATGAAAAAATTAAAATTGTGTGATGACGCACCATGTACACGTGGACTTCGTATCTGGCATAGCGTGATGATCAACAAATGTTAACGTGACACCTGAACATCAACTACAACTGGTTGAGTGAGTTTAATTAATAAATAAAAAGGTTTACAATGACTCAAATAAGACAAAACTGCTTGGATGTTGATATGACTAGTCTTCTTGTCCCCGTACGCAAATGATGCTAAAATATTCGAAGTCTGAAGTTGGTTGGTTGTCCACGTAGCCTAGTCGTCTTGGCGCCTGTCACCTGTGAGGACCAAAACATCAAAGAATGACGACCCGGAGATGTTATTCGGGACACCGCTTCCGGGGTGAGAGCCAGTCTGCGAAGATCACAATGAAGGAGATTTTAGAGAGAGAAAGCTTAGAAAGAGAAAGTAAAGAGAGTTATGAATGAGATCCCGTCCCCTAGGGGATGGCGCAAACAAGAACACACATCTCCATGTGGGAGGTCTTGGGTTCAAATCCCATTGCATCGGGTGGGGTGGGGTGGGGTTTAAAGGGGAGAGCTACCCCCTATTGTGTTGCTCAACTAGTTAGTTAGTTTTTTTTAAACCTTTAGGGGCCACGTGTTATCGCGCAATTGGCTGAGAGTAGAGTGGACCCAACTTGGGAGGCTTTGGGTTTTGGTTGACTCGGTTGACTGATTGGCACCTTGCACGCCGATCAAACTCAGTCGACCCCTTGCGTTGTCCCATGAGCCAGGGCAGGCGATTAGGACCTTGGAAGCCAGTGTCTCGTAGAACATGGTTCCAAGCCCTTGAGGGGGCTCAAGCGTGGCCGAAGTGGTGAGGAATGTAAACGTTTGTCTAGGATGACCTGGGCGATGGTCTAGTGTGGGGACATATCAGGGTTACTCGTCTCGTGTCTGTGCCTGGGTGGCCCAAAAATTGCTTGGACTGCTCGAGTTGTTCGTGGACAGATGTGGATCCACGGACGCCTTTGGCGACACTGGGATCTTGGCTAGATCCATGGGTGGATGGAGGGGATCCATGGATCAATTGGACGTGATGCTACCCAAAAAATCATAAGTCCTTCAACGACTCAGAAGACGCCACGTGGTAGGTTTAAAATGTCAGGAT
>JAYMTA010003202.1:0-14765 GCA_036897625.1 Pelargonium cotyledonis | reverse complement strand
GAAAAGTATACCTTGGGATACAGATTTTCATAATCTTAGACACACTAAAACAATTATCCTTTTAGTTCTCTTAAGGTGATCATTAAGTTTTCTTATAATTGAAGAAACTTACGATATTATACCTAAATTCTTATGCGGGGGTTTCCTTCATTTTCCTGAAATTGATGTTCATATGCAATTATTTACTGAATGTCAAGTAGATCGATTAGTACTATAGAGGATAAACGAAACAAAAACAAAGAATTTTATGTCTGGAAGTTAATAGTTTTGCGCTTTTTCCAAACAATGATCAAGTACTTGAAATGAATGGTATGTTTCATCTGACATACTAGAATGTGTGTCTGCTGTATTCTCTAGTTGTTATTCTTTCAATTCTTGTCTGTTACGTCCTTCATAAAATCTATTTTATCATTTAGTTTGTTTGTTTTTTTATATGCAATCAAGATGCTTTTGTTCTTTGCTGGAAATGGTATGTCATCACTTTTTTCATGTTTATTGGCTTTTGAGTTAATGAAATAGGATAGCTCACCTACTCTAATATACATCTTCCATGTTGATGCTGGGACCAGGCAGGTTTTATGCCTTTGAAAAAGCCCACAGACTGGATCCCACCTCAAGTGGGCGTGGAGTTCGCCAATTTAAAACTGCTCTTCTTCAACGTCTAGAAAGGGTAAGCTGATTTATTTGCTTATTCCATCCATTTTTGCTTAATCTTATGCAAGTGTCACCCCTTCAGAATGTACAGTAGATATGATGAATGTTCATTATGCTGAAGCTAAGTTGCATTGCAATCATCATCCTAGACTGCCTTTAATCATAATGATGTGTAAATGATTAAATAATCCGAGATTAAGAGTGAAGCAAGGTTAATAATGTCTTTTATGCACTTGAATTTTATATTTTATTCTGTTCTTTCCTTTCTGATTCATATGATCCACTATTGTTTATACATTGAAGGTTTCAAACAATTTTCCCTTTGGCAGAGCTCTTGTCATTTTTGGTTGATGTTTTGGGAGAATAAATGTACTTTCCCGAGCTATGTAAAATCATGAATGAATCTTCTAATTGGTTTTCCTATTTACACTTCTCTTATTGTGTCTATGGTTAATTCTAAATGGCAGTAAATGCTCAGATGTACCATTTGTCCTATTCATTGTTTCAGGAAAATGACTCAACATTGGCCGGAAAAACCAAAAGTGATGCTCGTGAAATGCAGAGTTTTTACCGACATTACTACAAAAAGTATATTCAAGCTTTGCAGAATGCTGCTGATAAGGCTGATCGGTTAGTTACATGAGAAATTCGAAGTTTGGCTTGACTGTTTGCTTGGCTACTGCTCTCTATAGCATTATACAGTTTTTGACATGAAGCTCATGTTTCTAACTCAGAGCTCAACTTACTAAAGCATATCAAACTGCTGCTGTAGTGTTTGAAGTTCTGAAGGCTGTCAATCAGACAGAAGCTGTTGAAGTAGCTGACGAGGTAAACATTTTTTTTTTTAAAACATCTAAATGATATCAATTGTTTGATCAAACTTTTATTCACTTTCTTTTCATGAAAAATATTATGATGTCTTATTTTTTCTTTATTCTGTAAATAGATTTTGGAGGCTCACAATAAGGTTGAAGAGAAGACAAAGATATATGTACCTTACAACATTCTCCCTCTCGATCCTGATAGTCAAAATCAAGCTATTATGAAATGTCCTGAGGTTGATTCTAATTTTTCTGGTGTAAATGATTTTTAAATCTTGCTTTTGAGTTACACTTAAGTACTAGCATTGCTTATCTCATTACAGATTCAAGCTGCTGTTTCGGCACTTCGTAACACCCGGGGGTTGCCATGGCCAAAGGGTCAAAACAAGAAAATAGATGGTGACATTCTAGATTGGATTCAGGCTATGTTTGGTTTTCAGGTGAGTAATGATCTTGTTTCTGTCATATATGCTTGATTTTTCCTGATTTGTCACACTTTTTTTCTTACTAATTTGCAGAAGGATAATGTTGCAAATCAAAGGGAGCACTTGATTCTGCTACTTGCCAATGCGCACATACGACAATTTCCAAAGCTTGATCAGCATCCGAAGGTTTTATTGTCCTCATATTTTCTGCCTTGTATTTTTACCATCTATATAACCAGTTTATCTTTACTGATAAATGTCAACAAAACATTTCCCTTTTTAGTTGGATGATCGTGCTTTGACAGATGTGATGAAGAAACTGTTCAAAAACTACAAAAAGTGGTGCACGTATTTGGGTCGCAAAAGTAGCCTTCGGTGAGGCTCTCCAATCAAGGATTCTAGTAATTTGCTTTATTTTTTCTTGCAATAGCGAGTGATGCATTAACATTTCTTAAGAGAAGTAGTGCTGCCCTACTGATTTCTTTATCTTCTTGTTGATATTTTGGGTTTATGATATATGTTTGATTTGATTACTTTCTTGCTATTGTCATACTTCAACTGTTTTTGATTTGGCAGGTTGCCAACGATTCAACAGGAAGTGCAGCAGCGAAAAATACTATACATGGGATTGTATCTACTTATTTGGGGAGAAGCTGCAAACTTGAGATTCATGCCAGAATGCCTTTGCTATATTTATCATCACGTATGTTGAGGCTTTACTTTTCCATACAAAGCACCTTACTTCTCTTCTTTACGTTTTAGGACTAATTCCCCAAGGATTTTTTTCAACATTGTAGTGATGATTAGAGCAATATATTATGAAAAGCTTTCTCTCTTATAACTTTATAGTTAGCACGTGCTCACAAGTATTTACTAGTCTGTATGATCATGCAGACAATAAATATGTTTAACTCAACTCAGATGTGAAATACATTAATTACATAATTAAGAATTCATTATAACTTTCTCCTGCATGTTTGATATCACTAGTATGAGTACGTTGAATCAATTTGTGCTTATATCTTCATAGATGGCGTTTGAACTGTACGGCATGCTAGCTCTTAGTGTCAGTCCTATGACGGGTGAGCACATAAAGCCAGCCTATGGTGGTGACGATGAGGCTTTCTTAAGGAAAGTAGTAACTCCGATATATAATACAATAGCAGAGGTTTGCTTTTGTTGTTGGCTCCAAAATCACTTTTCAATTTAGTTGTAATTTATTTCCTTAACTTTTGTGTACTCTTTTCTTATATGTATTTTCCACTTAATTACAGGAAGCTAAGAGGAGCATAGGAGGAAAATCTAAGCATTCACAGTGGAGAAATTATGATGATTTAAATGAATACTTCTGGTATTTGATTTTAAAGTTCTACACTCCTTTCCTTGAAAATAGAATGAAGAATATAAATCATTTTGCTTTCAAATTGTAGGTCAGCTGGTTGTTTTCGGCTTGGTTGGCCTATGCGTGCTGAGGATGATTTCTTTTGCCAGCCACGTGGTGATCGGGGTGGTCTTGACAAAGATGCGGTATGTTAAAAAAAATTTAACACATACATAAATGGTAATTGGAACATTGTCTGTATACTTGCATCAATTAGTTATGTTCCTTTAGTTCCAGTGGTTAACCTTCTTTTGCTAAATAACATTTCCTGCTTTGTGTTAAGAACTCGCGTTGAAGATGGTAAAAACTTTTTGCATTTTGTCAATTTTTAGACAAGAATACTAAGGATTGCTTGCATATTCTGAGGATTCATGGAGTAACATCCATTTCCATTCAGCCCCCTTCTTAGATTCCAAAGCATTGGTAGAGCAAAACAATTAACTCATTTACATCTACACCTTGGTACAACATGAGGACTTATTTGATCTCGATACTATCAACCCACAGTAAGCCTGTTTAACATTAAGCATGTCAAGCAACATCCCACAATCCTTGCCTGTTCATAGAAGCATAGATTTGTTACCACTTATAACTGGTATCAAGCTGCATAGGTAATAGAAACAGCACTATAAAAGGATTCTCTCCATAATTGTATCTTGGAATGATTACAACTGATTGCTATTCTTGATCAGTCAAGTTACCCACGTTATCACTGCCCATAAGTTAGATGGCTGTGGACTTGTTTCTGTCTAGAGGATAAGTTGAAGGAAATATATTTAAGTATTACTAAAAATAATGAGCATTAGAATTTAAGTCTGCATAATTGTGGCTTTGTAATACTATGTTTCTTATTATGGATACTCTGGTTGATGATACTCAGGAAAAGAAACTGGCTAGTGGGAACAGATGGATGGGAAAAATTAATTTTGTTGAAATACGCTCGTTTTCACATATATTTAGAAGTTTTGACAGAATGTGGAGCTTTTACATACTATGCTTGCAGGTAATCCTCCTTTTATCTCACTTCAATCGTATTCATTTCACTACTATCTTATTTCTATGCAAGCTTTTGCATTTATATTATACATACTGTTTTTTAGGCAATGATCATCATTTCTTGGAATGGATCGGGGAAATTAAGTTCCATATTTGATGGGGAAGTTTTCAAGAGAGTGATGAGCATCTTCATTACTGCTGCAATATTGAAGCTCATTCAAGGTAATTTAACAATTTAATAGTGATCTCCTTCTTTATTCTATCCTTAATTCCTACTATGTGTGTGAATATTTAACAATTTGTTCAGTTGCATTTTGGCATTTGCTTCTAACTCAATAATGTGTAGTTATTACATCTCTTATTAACAAAAGATTATGATAAGGCTTTCCGTGGTAGTGACTAGTGAGCAATACCATTACATTTGATTGTGACATTTTGCATTGTGTTATCTGTATGGTATATTTTTTTCTCTCTAAGTTATGACTTGATTACTTCACTGTCTTCATTTTTGCAGCTATTCTTAGTATAATCTTGAGCTGGAAGGCTCGGAATAGCATGTCATATTATGCCCAGATAAGATATGTTTTGAAGGCCGTTTCCGCTGCTGCATGGGTTATAGTTTTACCAGTAACTTATGCTTACAGTTTGAAAAATCCTCCTGGATTTGCACAGACCATCAGGAGTTGGTTTGGCAATGGTTCTAGTTCGCCTTCTTTGTTCATTTTGGCCATCCTCATTTACTTATCTCCAAACATGCTCTCTGCATTATTGTTTCTCTTTCCATCCATCCGCCGGTTTCTTGAAAGGTCCAACTACAAAATTGTGATGCTCATGATGTGGTGGTCTCAGGTATTCAGAAGCACGTTTCAAAAGAATTTGAATATAATTGTTCTTAATGGTTACGAAACCAATAATTCATTACAAAAATTTGTAGTTAGTGCCCGTAACTGTTAACATTTTTGGTAATTGATTCAATCGTCGCATTTTTTTTCTGATAACTATGTGCTCCACCACTCTCATGCTCATACCATGATACTTTGCAGCCTCGGCTCTATGTTGGAAGAGGAATGCACGAGAGCACATATTCACTTTTCAAGTAAGACTAGAAAGTTGGGTTCTCATAAGGCTGTGATTTGAGTCATATATTCATCCTTCTAACTGATAACTTTTAATTCCTTTAATATCTAGGTACACAATGTTTTGGGTTCTACTGATCATATCAAAATTAGCATTCAGTTACTACGTAGAGGTATTTCTCTTAACTTTCCTCTAAAGTTGGGATCCTAGGCATAGGTTTATACCATTAAGAAGTGAACGTAGCATGACATAGCACCATATGGACCTATTAATGGTATATCAATATTAGTGCCATTAGATGAGATGAGCTAGTTTCCATGGGTAATATTTGTTATGAAATTGGGCAGAAATTTTCTTAAATGCTCCAACTGTATAGATTTTCTTTTAATTGGCAAAGATCCTGAAATTATAGGTTTTTGGAAGAATGGACTACCCATCATAAAAGAATGAACCTGATATTTTTTTCTTTGCAGATTAAGCCACTTGTGGGTCCAACTAAAGCTATTATGCAGGTGAAGATAAGAACTTATAAGTGGCACGAGTTCTTTCCTAGAGGTAATGAAATGAATGACAATAAACCTTTTTTGTTTCTCATTTTGTGGAGTTAGTTTGTCATGCTGTGATTTTCTCATTGCAGCCAATAACAACATTGGCGTTTTGATTGCACTTTGGGCTCCCATCATTCTAGTACGTTCATGTTTCCCTTAAGGCCTCCATCTTTTTCCTTCTGTTCAGGATTCATTGTCTTAAGCTTCTAATACAAGTGATTCCTTGCAGGTCTATTTTATGGATACCCAAATATGGTATGCCATATTCTCTACAATATTTGGAGGTATATATGGTGCATTTCGCCGTCTTGGAGAGGTTGGTGTAGCATCATTTTATTTACAATTTTTTTTATGGGTGTTAAACATTTTCATGTTATAGGCAACTATCACTTCTGTCATTGGCTCATTACACTGATTTACCTTTTAGAAAAGTTGGCTGTAACTGCTTGTAGGTTTTGGTTCTTGAAACACTTAGCCCACTGTTTCTGTTTCAGATTCGAACATTGGGAATGTTGAGGTCTCGGTTTCAATCATTGCCAGGTGCTTTTAATGCTGGCTTGATACCAGCAGAAAAGAAAGAAAAAGTAAAGAAGGGCCTTATTGCCACTTTGTCTCGCAACTTTGCTGAGGTTTGCTTATTGTTCTGTCATTACTCATTACCGTCCCAATTACCATTTGATCCTATTATTTTGCTCCTCTTTTATTTGATTCACTCTATAGATTTAAGTCTTATTGGTGAGGCTATTTGTTTCAGATCCCATCTAACAATGAAAAGGAGGAGGCAGCAAAATTTGCTCAGCTGTGGAACAAAATAATTACCAGTTTCAGAGAGGAGGATCTAATAAATAATAGGTATCATGAGAATGCTACATTGTCAAATAGTTTCCTTGAAAATTGTTGAAACTTCCTTATTCTTAATGCAGACAGAACACTTGCTATTTCAGAATGCTGATATTTGTTAAATTTGCAGAGAAATGGATCTGTTGCTCGTCCCATATTGGGCTGACCTTGAACTGGGCCTAATCCAGTGGCCTCCTTTTCTACTTGCTAGCAAGGTTTATTTACTTTCACTTCGGTTTCTTCTGGTATCTTTTCTGAGACCCACACTTGTAGTCACCCCGTATTTGTTGTGCAGATCCCAATAGCATTGGATATGGCTAAAGATAGCAGTGGAAGATACAATGAGCTGAAAAAGAGAATGAATGCAGACAACTATATGCATTGTGCTGTTCGTGAGTGTTATGCGTCATTTAAGAGTATTATTTATACATTGGTTCGAGCAGAGCGAGAAAAAGAGTAAGTTTAATACTCTGCTAAATGTCCATTCGAAAGGGAAAAAAAATAGTGCAAGAGTACATCTCCTTGGATGTATTATGTTTTTAAGCTAATGAATTTATTTCTGTACCCAGGGTCATTACTGATATTTTCTCCAAAGTTGATGAACATATACACAATGACACTCTGATAAGTGAATTGAATATGCTTGCTCTCCCAAGTCTCTATGACCAATTTGTTAAGCTTATTGAATATCTGGTGAGCATTATTTGACTGAAGAGCCTTTCACTTTCTTTCTTTTTCTGATGCATCACGGTGTAACTGCAATTAGTAATCAAATCGGTCTAATCACTGCAGTTAACAAACAAAAAAGAGGATAAGGATAAGGTTGTGATTGTCTTGCTCAACATGCTTGAGGTTGTTACCAGAGACATAATGGAGGATGAGCTTCCTAGGTACGTAAATCATTTGAATATGGTTACCTTTGCAAATAATATCAACATCTTGATGTCATTATTAACCGGTCATTGTTTTTCTCGTGTAGCTTGCTTGATTCAAGCCATGGCGGGTCCTATAGAAGCAGTGAGGGTATGACACCTCTTGATCAACAGTATCAGTACTTTGGCGCACTTCACTTTCCTGTCACCCCGGAATCAGAAGAAAAATGGAAAGAAAAAGTAAGTCCTGTGTACTTAACAGAGTGGTGTTTCACATAACGTTTTTTCTCCTAGCCTCTTAGTGTTAAGAGTTACAAGACTAGCATACACTAAGACATTAGAACATTAAAAATCATCGCCTGAACGAATCTGGAATTGTCTACAGATCAGAAGACTTCATCTATTGCTTACTGTGAAGGAGTCTGCTATGGATGTCCCATCAAACTTGGAAGCCAGAAGGCGTATTTCTTTCTTCTCCAATTCTTTGTTTATGGACATGCCTGCAGCACCCAAAGTTAGAAATATGCTTTCTTTCTCGTAAGCTCTCTCCTAAAGATGTTGCCCTTGTATTCTCATACATGCCGATGCTGTTTAAATATTCATCAAGTAGTATGCTCAACAATAAGTTGATCAACACTTACTAAATTTAGAAATTCTTAACATTGCTTTCCCTTGTTCATACATGGAAATTTATCAACTGACATCTGCAATGCTTCTGTAGTGTCCTTACTCCATACTATTCGGAGGATGTTCTTTTCTCCATAAATGGCCTGGAAAAGCAGAATGAGGATGGAATTTCTATCCTATTTTACTTGCAAAAAATCTTTCCAGGTTAATATTTCTATTTTTATTCCTTGATTATCCTTGTGAATGAGAATTCTTTTGTGAGCTGATCCACATTTTTATCGATGAACTACATTGTGCTGCAGATGAATGGACAAATTTTCTTGAACGGGTTGGATGTAAAAATGAAGAAGAACTCAGAGCAACTGAAGAACTTGAAGAGAAACTTCGTCTATGGGCGTCATATCGAGGCCAGACATTGACCAAAACTGGTACATTAATCTTCTTTTTCAAAATTTGACTTGAAACTTTATGTTGTTTTTCCTTTTTATAACAAAAAGTGTTCTGTCTAATTCCCTCTACTTTCATCAAAAAGTTCGAGGCATGATGTATTACCGAAAAGCTCTGGAACTTCAAGCCTTCCTTGATATGGCAAAGGATGAAGGTACTTAGAGAAAGCTTATAAAGTTATAAACATGTAATTACAACATTTATTGTATAGTTGAACTTATTATTCTGGTAAACAATGATTTCTTCTACTCAGATCTAATGAAAGGCTACAAGGCTGCTGAGTTGAACAGTGAAGAACAATCGAAGAGTGAGCGGTCATTGTGGGCACAATGTCAAGCAGTAGCTGATATGAAGTTCTCATATGTGGTCTCATGCCAGCAATATGGTATTCACAAAAGATCTGCTGATGCTCGTGCAAAAGACATTCTAAAGCTTATGACAGCGTAATTGTCCTAAATCCTTTTTTATTTTTTGTTACTGCTTCTACAAGCAGCTGGTGATTATATATGATTGTTTTCTTTGTGGCAGATACCCATCTCTTCGTGTAGCATACATTGATGAAGTTGAAGAAACTAGTAAAGACAGGTCCAAAAAAACGGTCCAGAACCAGAAGGTCTATTATTCAGCTCTTGTGAAGGCTGCTTTACCAACAAAGTCAATTGATTCTTCTGAGACAGTTCAAAATCTAGAAGATCAGGTACAAGTCCTGTTCTGAGTTGCCTGAAGGGGTGGATTTGTAGGCTGATGTTAATATGAATATATGGAAATTGTTCAGAAAATAATGATTTCATTTCGTACATGAATCCATTTAAACACTTCTCAAAACTTGTACACCATAATGTTAGAAGGCTGTGCAGGCTTGAGTTCACTCATGCATTTATATACATTTAAGATCATTATCAGCGAAAATTCCAATTTTCCTCTATGGCTCTATCTCTTTTCATATAGCATTTCTGAAAGTTGCAGTAGTCACATGATAGTTAATTTGAATACAATCGTTGGCAATTCCTTTCACAGGTTGTTTATCGGATAAAGCTTCCAGGAGATGCAATACTGGGAGAGGGGAAGCCGGAAAACCAAAACCATGCCATTATTTTTACACGAGGGGAAGGCTTGCAGACAATAGATATGAACCAGGTACCATTCAAACTATAGTTAAATTTACAGGTAACATACCATCTTCCCCAAAATTTTGGTTGTAAGTATCCATTCAATATTCAATAGGACAACTATATGGAAGAAGCCTTCAAAATGAGGAACTTGTTGCAAGAATTCCTTAAAAAGCACGATGGTGTGAGATATCCCACCATACTTGGACTTAGAGAGCATATATTCACTGGCAGGGAATTTTGTTGCCTTCATCTGAATTTGAATTCTGGCTACATGCTCTGCTTGTAAACAAAAAATTCATATATGAAATATCTGGTTTTTGTGTGGTTCATTGTTGTTGCAGTGTTTCTTCTCTTGCATGGTTTATGTCACATCAGGAGACTAGCTTTGTCACTATTGGGCAGAGATTGTTGGCAAACCCTTTAAGGTAATGTTTCTACTTTTCTGTCCTATAATATACTCGTACATGTTACAGGTTACAGGTCAACTTTTATTTATTGGTAGAGATTGGTTTATGTTTATTTGTAATCATTGACAAATATAATTAGTTTTTATAGTCTCTTTTCCTTGCAAACACCCTGTTTTCATCTAACCAGGACCTGAAGTACTCAAATATCACATTATGATTTGTTGAATATAAGATCTTTTGGTTTTGCAAATAAAATATTGGCTGCTGGGACAAAATGATGGTGAATGTTCTAAATTTCTAAATTGCTCCTCCTCCTTCAGGGTTCGGTTCCATTATGGCCATCCAGATGTGTTTGACAGACTGTTTCATCTGACTAGAGGTGGTATTAGCAAAGCTTCCAGAGTCATCAATTTAAGCGAGGACATATTTGCAGGCAATTTATATAACTTTACACTGATTTTCATCAATAAGCCTATGAACTTTTTGTCTTAGCTTTTGTTTATATCATACAGGTTTCAATTCCACACTTCGTGAAGGCAACGTTACTCATCATGAATATATCCAAGTTGGTAAAGGAAGAGATGTGGGGCTTAATCAGATCTCAATGTTTGAGGCAAAGATAGCCAATGGGAATGGTGAGCAGACATTAAGCCGCGATATATACAGGCTTGGACACAGATTTGACTTCTTCCGAATGTTGTCATGTTATTTCACCACAGTTGGTTTCTACTTCAGTACCTGGGTATGTATGAATTATACTCTTCTCTACTCCAACTCTTTTTCTTCAGATTCGTTACGATTGGCTAAATAACCATGTATGCTTGTTGTTTGGCAGCTAACTGTGCTCACAGTCTATGTGTTTCTTTATGGTCGCCTTTATCTCGTCCTCAGTGGACTAGAAGAAGGACTGAATAATCAACCAGCTATTCGAGACAATAAGCCTCTTCAAGTAGCTCTTGCTTCTCAGTCTTTTGTGCAAATCGGGTTTTTAATGACCTTGCCTATGATGATGGAAATCGGGTTAGAAAGGGGTTTCCGTAATGCATTGAGTGATTTCATAGTAATGCAGTTGCAACTTGCCCCAGTGTTTTTCACATTTTCACTTGGAACAAAGACCCACTACTATGGTAGAACTTTGCTTCATGGGGGTGCTGAATATAGAGGCACGGGGCGTGGCTTTGTAGTGTTCCATGCCAAGTTTGCTGACAACTATAGGCTTTACTCGCGCAGCCATTTTGTTAAGGGAATCGAGCTAATGATCCTTCTCGTTGTGTACCAAATATTTGGTAGTTCATACAGAGGTGCCATTGCATACTTGTTGATCACTATATCAATATGGTTCATGGTGGGGACTTGGCTTTTTGCTCCTTTTCTCTTCAACCCATCCGGGTTTGAGTGGCAAAAGATTGTTGATGACTGGACAGATTGGAACAAATGGATAGGCAACCGCGGGGGGATTGGCGTACCTCCAGCAAAAAGCTGGGAATCCTGGTGGGAAAAGGAACAAGAGCATCTTCGTTGCTCGGGGGCTCGTGGTATCATCGTGGAGATCCTGTTATCATTGCGCTTCGTCATATATCAGTACGGGCTTGTGTATCACTTGAACATCACCAATGACAAAAGTTTTCTGGTATGTGCATACAAGTTAACTAATGGAAAAAAGAAACATTATGTTGTTACTTACTTTTGTTGCTTGGTTCTACAGGTTTATGGTATATCATGGCTTGTGATTATTCTGATACTGTTTGTGATGAAGGTGAGTAACAAAAAGTACAAAACCCTCCTAGTCTTGATCCATGCCTCATAATCTACCACTGAAATGCATATATATTATGCAGGCAATGTCTGTTGGAAGGCGACGACTGAGTGCAAACTTCCAGCTTCTGTTTAGGCTCATAAAGGGTCTAATTTTCTTGACATTTCTGTCGGTATTCATCATATTGATAGCACTTCCTCGTATGACACTCAAGGACATTATAGTCTGCATTCTTGCCTTCATGCCAACGGGATGGGGAATGCTTCAAGTAAGCTTGCTTTAGTATCATCTTTAACTGAGAAGAGGTTGTTGTGAGAACCAATCCGTCATAATGATGATATGCATATGTGTTTTGTAGATTGCGCAAGCTCTGAAACCATGGATACAAAAGATGGGAGTATGGGGATCAGTGAGAACACTGGCTCGAGGGTACGAAATAGTAATGGGATTGCTTCTATTCACGCCCGTAGCGTTCTTGGCTTGGTTCCCATTTGTGTCAGAGTTCCAAACAAGAATGCTGTTCAACCAAGCATTCAGCAGAGGTTTGCAGATTTCTCGTATTCTTGGCGGACAGAGCAAGGACAGATCCTCCAGAAACAACAAAGAGTAATGCTTGTTCATTTCCTTGTAAATATGTTTCAATTTCAACTTCAACTATATAAGTAGATAGGTAGCTGAAAGAGAATGGTGGTAGATGTAAATTGCATAAATAGTTGCAATATAATCAGATTTCAGTCATAGATACGTATCCCAAGTAAGCTCTGTTCCAACCTTAGCTAAACTCTTGTAATGAAAGAAACATGGCATGTTCCAACCTTAGTTATCTTACATTGCTATTTCATACTAATCTATGTGTGGCCGGAGTTTTGGACGGAGAAAAGACAAAGAAACCTAAAAAGTTTCGATGAGAAGGAAAGACGAAGTGAGTGTGAAAATGACGGAAAACTTCGTGTAGGTGAATCGGAGTAAAAAATTGAAAAAATGGAAAATTTAGGAATTGCTTCATATCAACAACACTTCATTATTGGCGTAGAGGTAATAAACTTGTTGCAACAGATTATTTGGAACAAATTTTAAAAAAAATAATACCCTTAAAATTAATACGAACAAAAACATATTGAACGACCACAAAAAAAAAACAATTATTGAAGAAAAAAACACTAACATTGTTTAGCAAACTAGGCGGTCGGGTCTTTCCTAGGGTTGAGAGTGTTGGTTCTTTGTGTGATCGATTAGTGTGTGGATGACGGTAGGTGATTTTGGTATTTGGATTTCGGTGGTCGAGTAGGAGGAGTCTGGTTTTGTTTGGATCTTGTGTCTCTAGGCTACGGTCATGTAACGATGTGTAGTGCTAGGGTTTTGGGGGTGGTGCTAAATGGTTACGTTTGGTTGCAATGGCGGTAAGGGTCCTTACTGTGATGCTGATATGCTTGTTGAAGGACAAGCAACTGCGAGTAAGGTTGAGCGTGTATGGTCACCCTGACGGAGTAAGACGCAGGGTGGGTCTGGAGTTTGTTTGGGGAGTTTTTGGGAGTCGGAGGGATAGGCCGTGTCTGGTCGGGGGTCAGAATGGCAAAGACAATGGCCGTTCGGTGGGGTCTGATATTGTGTCTGGGTTCCTGCGAGGCAGTGGGGCTGAGAGGAAACATAAGCGAGATGGGCTGGCACTAGAAGATCTCGAATCATCTCGTATGGAGGGGGAGAAATTGTTTTCGATCCATGGTGGAGGCATGGAGAAGATGGAGGCTTATGGCTTTACTAGATGGTCCTATCCAGGGGAACCGGAGGACTTAAGCCGCATGATGAAGGTAATGATGCAAGTGAGGAAGCTTCGGGGAGAGGTTACGATGAGGTCTCTGCCCATCAAGTCTGATCACCTTGACGAGAGTATGGAGCTGTACTTTGAGTTTTACGATGCTGCGGATGCTTTGATGGTGGAGACTAAGAAGTCGTGGATGTACATGGACAATATCTTGTTGTTGGAGCGGTGTAACCCTGAGGATCTTGGGGAACTACGTCGTTTCACTAGCTGATTGGGGGGTCACCAACTCAAGGTAGGATCAGGTTTTGGGTTGGTGGATACTATTGGTATGATCCTTTTGGAGGGGGTGAAAAGTTTGGCGCGTTCGAAATTGTACAATAGATCGGGGGAAGTTAGGCTTGCCTCAGACCATGATCTGATAAGGGTGTCCTATGATTCGGTTATTGATCATGGGTGTCCACCCACAAGGAGGAAAGATCGACACTATAGGTTTAGGTTTTGTTTCTAGTCTTACTAGTTGGTTAGATTTTGGCTTGTTTAGTTTTTTTTTTTGTTTTTGTTTGATTGTTGGTGTGTTTTTGCAGGGCCTAGCCCTAAACTCAATAAAGTTTTTCTTTTCAGTTTAAAAAAAAGATGCAAACTCCCAAATCTAAGTAAGCACATGATCTTAAACAATTTGACCCCAAAAAAATATAATTATGACAAATATAGAATTATGAAAAATGGGCTCAGATTTATTTGCGTTCAATTTCCGCTCAATACACTTATGAAGAGAGGTAAAGACTTTACAGTGAACAAACATCAAATGATGATTAGTTTAGATGTGATAAAACGACTTAAGAGTGTCAATCTTGAGTGTGCAGATCCGCTCAAGTAGCCCATGGTATTCACCAGATTTGAATTAAACTGAAAATAAAATATTTAGATAAATACTACCAAACAAAGCCTTAAAATTGCTCAAAGCCTAAAGGAAAAACATCCCCAGAAGTCTCTGAACTTTCAAGTTTGTTCACAAATAGTCCCTAAACTTTAAGTTGTTC
>JAYMTA010003201.1:0-14766 GCA_036897625.1 Pelargonium cotyledonis | reverse complement strand
AGCACCAAAAATGATGTGTTCAGCTTCGGGGTGTTGTTGCTGGAGATTTTTAGCTCCGGGAAGGTTATTGACGTGCGTAGAGCTCCGTCGGACATAGTGGAGTGGGCGGTACCGGCGATCAAGCGGCGGCGCTGGAGGAAAGTTTGTGACGCTAGAGTTCCGGTGCCGGGACACATGGAGCGCACAGTAATGCACATGCTGCGCATTGCGGCGAGATGTGTGTCCGGCGACGAGAATCGCCGTCCGTCCATTGGACAAGTAGTTGATCAAATGGAGGGTTGTTTGGTCCCACGAGTGAGGTTTCCGGTGTGGGCGAGCATCTTGGTTTTCATCAAAAGACGCCGGAGATTGGCCAGGAAGTGGCGGTCCGGCGGCAGCCCTAAAAGTGATGGGAAAAAAGACGGTGATCGGAAGATGCTGTTAAGGGAGGTTTTGGCTGATATTTCAATGAAATGAAGGTGTACCGAGTCATGTGGATTGGTGACTCGGGAAGGTTGGTGAGTTGGGTGGTTAACGAATACAAAAACAGGCAGGCATGAAGTCCAAAGAGAAGATACCCAAATTAGGTTGGAAGAGAATATACAAAAGATTTTGTTAGCTGTTTTGTCATTCCATGCTTATATGTCTTGAGACTTTATTTTGCCCGCATGACACGCCAAACACGCACGTTTTGAGATTGAATGTTAATCGGACCTAATAATATATCACATGTCTCAGATAATGTCATGTCAAACGTATTGATTCTGCCCAACACACGCGCGCACATTGCAGCTGAGCGTAATCTTAATTAGGAATGTCCATGATTACGTATAAATATTCAATGTATGAGCTACAAAATAATTACACTTGACAAATCTCTACTACAGTGTAGTTCAAGTCTAATTCATTTTCGATGCAGCGATCACAAAACTAGAGCTCGGCGAAGAACAGAAAGGTTTTCTGAACTGTACAACATGCACAACAACAATTCCAAGAGCTAAGCCTCTCCCCTAAAAGTGAAAACTCATCCTCGCTTCCGGCGCTTTGGATCCATCGGCAAAAGATTGATACAGTTAAATAAGTAATGAAACAACTCACACATTCCAGATAAATAATCTGATATATATAGATGACATATTGTTTTGTAATAAAGTAGCCATCAACAAACACAGGCAACGAGTTTAATAAGACAAAGGGGGCTTTGGCTTAACATGATGAAGGATAGGTTAAACAAGGTGCAAACAGTCTTACCCTGATGAACAGCTGTAAAAGCATGCCCCTCTGTTCCATTATTTTTAACAAGTCATGAAAGAAACGGCAATCATTTTCTGGCTATCTATTCACTCGTGTAGATTTATACAATTACACATGCTTTCGTATTTCTCAATCATTAACCAACATAGAATTAGAATATGTCACTCACACACACTGCAAGGTTTTAACGTGCAGCAGAAGGGAAGGGAAAAATACGTGCAAAGTAATACGTTTGAAATTCATGGTTCTCCTGTGTAAGAATTGCATCATAAAGCATCGTGATTATATGCAAGACTATAACTATAGGAGGATGTCAAAATCAACATGGGGAATTGCTGTATTAGATGTCAAGATAAGTAGATAAGGATACTACCAAGGGTGGTTTGACACGCTATATATTCCTATTGATTGGAGTGATGTGTTCAATAATGTATTTTTGGTATGACAGACTGACAATCCGAAATATTGGTTATGGCCACTTATCAAACACTATCCATATTCCATGCATTAAGTTTTTGCTTGGATCCATTGTTTAACAAGTTCCTCAAATTTTGTATCTAACGTCAGGAGATGATCTAATCCCATACATATTAAGCAAGAGAAACAATATACTATGGTTTAGCCTGAACTCCCCCAAAACCTGAAAGTTCTAGGAAATTCAAGCAGCAAACACAGTGATTCCTCACCCACTCAGTCCCCTAGAGGCTACAGCACAAGCAACTTGGATCATAAACTAAAGCACCCATCAAAGTTTGTTTTCATTAACTAGTATCAGGCTTAGGCTGGATCCTCATAAATACTACGAAGTATACAACTTCAGGGACATGGAAACCAGAAATGAAAGCAAAGTCAGGAAAATACAAAGAAAACAGTTCATACCAACTGAGAGTATGACAAGTGTACGAGTTTCCACCCAATCATGCCCCAAATATTTTATGCCAAATTTGTTCTCTCATTTTATTGACAGTGTCATCGCAAGTACATGGATTGGAAGCAGCAACATTGGTAGTTATTCAATCAAGCCTTTGCCAACTTCTCCCATACCCTTGGATCCAAAGTTATGTGTACATAAACTAAAATATGTTCCCTAAAGTTCTTATGCAAGATGTTACCGAGGTAAAAGAGTATAAGCGTAGAGAGTTTCAATTCTCCAGTGACTAGATACAATCAAGAATGAACAAAAACAAAACATCTTGAGGCAAGCAGCAAGCTCTCATCATCTAAATTACGGTTTAGCTTCTTCCAGCTCAAGCAGTTTCCATTGGATGGAAAAAACAATTTAATTGTGCTTAAAATCTGTAAAACGTTCAATTCATGCCACAGAAAAATACCATTACAATTCATATCTTAATCAGATTCCAACGATTATATCTGGACAGGCTTCACATCTAGAGTTTAGACACACCCATTTATATTCTCTACTAATGAGCAGCTCATAGCATAGACCAAATACAAATAAAATCTCACTCATCATAGTGAGAAAGATGTATTTAAACATATAGTGCATGCACGGGAATTCCTAAAACAAACCTATTCATTACTCATTTCAACAAGGCAACATCTACGTATTGGCCATTGGGTAAGCAATCTGTAATCAGTAAGACGATTACAAATTGAACAGCAAAATAAAAACAAATATGTTTCTCCATTTATGTGAAACTGAGCAAAATAATCATACCTTGACAGGAGAAGCAGAGAAACCATTCTGTGATCTTTTGACATCATCATCAGACAAACATTCAGAACAGACAAAGTGTTCCAACTTTTTTGCATCTTCAATAGTCATGCCCACACAAGCAGGGTGGTACCTTCAACAAAAAACACTACACTGTTAGTAACTCAATAACCAGGATGGTAAAAAGTTTACTAATTGTAAAATCTTGGCTATCTAGCACCAGCCAACATAAACTTAATCAGCTCTAGCTAACTGGTATAAACCAGAGATTTAATCTAATAACATGAGAAAAAGGGCTATACCTATGAAATTTACCCCGGCAAACCCGTGATAATAAACTATAAAAATCATATTTGTGAAACTATGTAGGATGAAGAGATAGCATACACCTGAAAGATAACAATATTCGAAAGTGATGTGGCTAGCATTGGGCATATATAATCCCACTTAAATCTTCAAACTTCACAGCACTCTAATTGAGACATAATTGGGAATGATTATAGACAATATCCTACCAAAATCCTATTCACAGATAAGTAAGGTTTTTAGGAGAAAGTTCGCCAGCTAGAGGCACTATACCTACTGTAACCCAAATCATGTTTCTCCAGAAATGTATTATACTTCTATTGCATACCTAACCATGCAAAGAAAAACAGATATAGAATTTTCGTCTTCTTCTCACAGAAAACAATTGACAATTTCTAGACTGAACTTGCATCAAATGTGGGATTAGTTGAAATCAAGACGTAGCACCAACTGAAATTTCAAAACTTAAGAACCAAAAATAATAGTAACAAAAAAGCAGGATTACCAGTCCTTGCATCCCTCACATTGCACCATAAGATCGTCCGGATTATAAGGCATCTCACATTTGCAATACCTTCAAAAGAAAGCATGTAAATATTTAGTAATCACAAGCCCAAATACCAGCTTTCTTCCTTCAAGGCACCAATTCTCAACCAAACACCAAAACACACACAAAGAAACACTCACACAGCAACTCTGTCCGGCGTGAACCCTCCCGTGGAGGCCTTGTACTCAAATCTACAGTAGTAATCCTCAGCCCCAACATTCTCAAGCTTAGTGTAGTTCTTGAAAGTGTGCACAATGCACTTCCCTTCGATGGTATGCGCGCTCTGCACATCATAGTGGTCCGACAAAAACAGCTCCTTGACCCCATGGAACTGCCTCCTCCCCCCAATCGATTCCTCCGGGCGGTAGTACCACCGGACCCGCACTTTCACGTTGCTCCGTCCGTCCGCTTCAATCTTCTCGATTCGCGCCACGTACGGAGGTTTCCCGGTGTCGGAAGGACGCATCAGCACCGTGTCCCCAGCTGCAAAATCGCACCATCCACCGTCAAAAAAACCTCTCTTTTACAATTTTTCTCGGAAAAGCAAGACATGCATTTTGATGAACACATGGCGTGCACATGTTAGTGGAGTTAGAGCTTACCTCTGACGACCTTGCTGGTGCCTCGAATGGTGTAGGAGTCGAGCTCCTTCTTGCCAGGTTTGGGGTTGGGAGTGAGGCCTGGTCTGGTCTTGGCCATTGATGGTCCTTACTAGGGTTTTTTGGGGTTGAAATGGAGAGGAGAATTTGGTAATGCGGAGAATTTGGAGGCAGGAGATGGTTAGGGGAAGGAGCAGAGAGAAACCCTAGAAAAGGTGGTGGTACTCAGTACTCAGGAGGTGGAGCTCGTGGAGAAGAGATGAGAGAGAGAGAGAGAGAGAGAGAGAGAGAGAGAGAGATTTGAGAACTCAACTGAGTTTTGCGAACATTTACATATCTATGCTTTAATCATTATTTTCTTACCATGATGTTTCTTCTTTCAGTAAAATAGTTTGGACATTTTGAGGATGTGTTTATTGTAGGCAAGTTACATGCGCAAATGTAGATAAGTTGTCTAAACACATATAATCTTGTGCTTTCGTGGTTGAATGATTTATTGTTGGTTTTCATTGATCGGTGATCTTGAGGGTGGAATTTCACCGACCGAAATCCTTTCATGTTAGTCTAGTAGAAGCACTGAGTAATAAAATCTTTTTTTTCTATAAAGAAAAATGCTGAATTTTTTTCGTTGGATTAACCAACTGCACTATCTTTAGAGGTTATTAGCGGCGATATTTGATATCAAAATAAAAGAGTTTGTAGTGTATCATCAATTTTGAAAAGGATTTGAGAAAAATGTGAAATGCATATTTGTTTATAGAAGTATGTACATTTAAAAGCATGGAGTTTCACACTTAAAAACATGAGTCGATGATGTGACGTCATCTACTTGGTTAGTGATGATAGCATAGGTTCATAAACCGTGTCTTGAGCACACCTTTCCTCAACAATTAGTCGAATAATCGAACTACCGAATGTAGTAGAGGGTAACTTGAGTTGGTTAGTGGTGATATCTTACTAGGTTCATAGGCCGCGTCTTGAGCATATCCTTCCTAAACAATCAATCAAATAATTGAATTATCGAATGTAGAAGAGGGTAACTTGAGTTTTCAAAAAATTCATACTTTATTGTAGATTGTGTAGTTGAGGCGGGGACATGGTATTTATTTTTTTTTTTTTTGCCAAATTCACCCGCTACACCAAACTTTTTAATGGAACGTATAGATTTAAACCTACTATTGAGCGAACTAGACGAACGAGAAAAGAGACAAGAAAAGGAACGACTAAATCTAGTTCAAAAGAAAGAAAACAAGAACTACGCAAGAAAGAAGAAGAAAGTACAGAATCAAATAGAATAAACAAGAAACTAATGAGAGTAACGTTTTTTCTTTGGCCTGGAGAACTTAGCTTGTATGAATCACTATTGGGTTGATAACCGTTCTTTAGCTTTACAAGTGTGGTTTCCATCCGAAGGCAAAAGTGAAAGCTTTTCGGGCATGCAAGACTTGCGAGTGCATCACCGTCCTAGGTTCATGGTTGTACCTTATTTGTAAGTATGATTCACAAGCAAATAAACAACATAGTTCCAAGTGATGCCATTGAAGCATTAATAGCTCTTTATGTCATATGAACAAAAAGTTGAATAAATGTGTTCATGCTTATAATTTGCCCAACTCTATATATACAGTATTGTAGATTTGTTGCAAGAAACATGAATGATACATGCGACAATCCTTATATACCACATAAATTTTACGCAACAGATCATGACACAGATGATCACATGAGAACCTTCTGAAAGACGAACAATACAAAAGATGCAAACTTCATCCAGCAAGAAATTCGTTGTAACACATGAAATATCTCAGTAGACAATACGACTTAACAAAGCACATTCAACCGTCCATCCATATCCATAGGTCTCATACGAAAAATGTACTTCTAAATTTTATATCAAAACCACCATGAACTACTCAACTATGGATCACAAATGTGCCCAAGAGAAGTGGCCGCTTACTCATGTCCCAGCATTCCTACGGCCAACACGAGCAACAAAACCAGCTTTAATTGGGGCAACCGATCGTCCAGAGCCACACTGCAGGAATTAACCATAAAGAGAATAAGCTTTTGAAGCAAGTTTGGGAAAACAATGTATGATTTAATGATTTTATCTAGAAGCCATAAACAGAAGGCAAATGGTGAACATGCATGCCAATGGCTATTTCACATTCAGCAACTACACAAATAATACAAAAAATTGCTATATGCACTAATTACCTTTTCACATCTGAGGAAAAAAAGACGATTCTCCTTTGAAAGGATTGTATCTGGACTTTTACACCCAAGGCAGATGACATACTCGTCTGAAACATCAAGCAGTTATTAGTAACTATTAAAAAAAAGTTTCTATATAATTTGTGAACAAAGACTTGTCATGATTTGATGGGCACGGGCACAGCTATCAGACACAGAAACTACTCGCAACCTGAAGGAAATTGTGCTACAAAGGGGAACCCCTGCCCTGAACACCAAAGCAATAAAAAAACCCAAAGCAAAGTTTGTCCTAATGGTCTTATCTTTAAGCAAGAAACTGTGTTTATTAATTTTGTTCGGAGTGATAACAACCTGCAGGGTTCAAGCTCCCAATCCCATAACAAGGTTAGATAACCCTATAGTGACAAACCATTTACAGATTACATAATGAAAAGAGCCTAAGAAAGATTGAACTTAAGCAGAATCAACCGAACAATCAAAACATTTGATATATACGAATAAAGCATGTAATTTAACCAAAACTGAATTGATATCATAACAAAACGGTTCACACACACACTATTTCCTATGCACCGAGCTTAGTTGATAAAACACAAAGCGGACTTCATAATTTCAAGTTTTACGTTTACTAACGGCCTTATCTTTTGTGTCCAACAAAACTCTGAGATGACTAAGAAGATTGGAAACTTGGTTCAAGAGTGAGTATCTTCAAAGCATTAACAAAGACGTTCAATAAATTATACCAATAGAGAAGCAAACCAAGTATCATATATTTGAAGGGCATAGGCCGCATATCTACTTATGGGGGAGAGATACTTACTGACATAACGACGCAGGATCCCTTCAAAATTCTTGGGTGCAAACCTCCCCTTCACAACTAATCTCTGTTGCCCATCAAGAGATCCACTTGTCCCTAGCTCAGCAAGCAAAAATGCCATGACATGATCTGGCTGCCGATGCATGCTGAATTAAAAATTACCCAAAGAGTGTTAATCAAAGATGACTAAAATGTAATATGCAAATTGTGCACACTGCGCTTGAAATCAAATAAATGAAAAATTAAAGGAGAACAATATCCTCCACCAAAATGATTCTCAAATAAAAGCACCAGAGAACAGAAATTTGTAAGACAGTTATGATTGAAACGAATAAATAAAGGAAAACAGATACCAATATCACAACACAAAACAGAGGACAAATGTTTCATCCAATGTTTCCCTATCTAAAGGGAGGGACAAAAATATTGCACAATTCTGTAAAACGAGCATCCACCTTAACTTTATTTCACTATCTACAATCAAGCCAAAAGCTGCACTAGATTAACCTTAAAACAGTAGAGATTATACAACTTTAATGGGTGAATATGCGACACAGAATGCAAGTATAATTTAGTCCAGGGCAATTAAAATTAGTCAAAAGGAGGCTTATATCCCTCAATGAATGGTGATGGTGGTCATGAGTCTTGCATACCACAATAAAGGATAATTTAAACATATATAAACTGAAAGAAAATAGATTGAACTTACGTCCTGCAAAGATCCATGAAATTCACAAAAACAGTTTTCTTTGTGCCCTCACGAAGAACTTGTGGGGGCCTCATAACTGTCCTACGCCTATCCCCAGCAAGTTCAGGATTGTTTTCACGAAGAATATTGAACACCCTACCAAGAAGCTGCAAACAAAACACGAGTCATTATAGACTAACACTGAAAAAAAATAAACTATCCGTTGCACAAAGAAAACTTGCCAAAAAAGGAATTCTAGTTACTTAAAAAAAACATACCTCTTCATATAGGTAGTCACGGTCAGTCCCATCCCATGGATAGGTATGCAGGGCCACTCCTTCACCCTCTTCCTCTTCTACCGGGTTTTCTATAACCAATGTATGAGTTTCATATTATTAAAGCTAGTTAAATACAATGTAAAGACAACAAACAAATTTCAATCAAAACGAAAGGCAAAACCAAATATAATTATACAGAACTTAATTTCTTACCATCCAATTCATCCCCAGCTTCTGCAATCTCTTCATTCAAGATACTTGTTTCTACCTTCACAACAAACATTACACATCAGTAGCCTCCCAAGAATATGCATTAATTTGATGACATGGTTAAGTACGCCAACTTACTGGCTTCTTCTTCTTCTTTTTTAAACCAGAAAAGGTACTTTCAATCCCATCAGAAACTACAAACAAAGAAAACCAATTCTTCAGGCTAAGGCTATGCGTGTTAAAGTAATTAAACAAAAATATTACACATAATATGGCTGTCTATATTTGGTACCTGACATGTTCTCAGTTTTCTCAGCCAGATTGTCAACGGATGATTCCCCAGGCTCCTGGATTACAACCTTCTTCTTTTTCTTCTTCTTAGTAGGATCAAAGGGTGCAAGCTGCAAGGAAGACACTTATTAATGTGTTGACACATGTGAATTTTTAAACGATTTTATTTTTTTGGTTTTGGCTTGTCCCACGACAACATAATGTAAATAAACCACTTCAATAACAATTAAGCCTATTTGATCATATTTGAATTATATAAAAATAAACACAAGAAATATGAAAACTTGAATTATGATACCAAAACCACAAAACCTACCTCTGCAACCTCGTCCTTCTCTGGATTGTCGTCAGCCATCTGAGGCAACCAAAAAAAACAAATGTTTGATAAATAGCCATTACAGAACAAACAATGCGTACAAATTACGATCGCAGATAATAGAAAACATTACGCAATTCTACAACTGCTTCGATTCAACGCTATATTTGAAGAATCAATTACAGAACCAAACCATGACATGAAGATTTCTTGTAAAAAAGACAACACAATTGAAAATATCTCGATCTGTAAATTGTTCCAGCGACTGATTCTTCTTCCAATACAGCAACACGCAGAAAAAAATAAAGATTATGTTCGGAGAAAGAACTTACAGTGACCGGAGATTGAGAAAACGGCGGGGCGGCGGCGGAGGCGATCGGGAAAGTATCCAAACTAGGGTTTATAAATGGATAAGTAAGCGTTTGTGTAACAGAGGCTTGTGATAGAATTCAGATTTGGGTTAAAAGAGGTATTTATAAGATGGATCACATGTGCTCGGGTCTACGTTATTAAGTGGGACTCGGATTACTTATTTGACACGTATCATATACTTGGACCCGAGAACCCAGACTCGGTTACTTGGATCACATGCACTCGGGTCGGATAACCGGGTGCCCCGAAAACAGGTTTGTACCCGTCAAATTCAGACTCACACTAAAGCTCTCCCTCGCTGAGTTCCTTTCTTCTTCCTTTCGCTAATGGCGAAACCCTAATCTTAAATCCAGAGGGTTTGTTTTGCAGACCTTTGATTTGGACTGAGAGAGAGAGATGGAGACTCAGTACGATTATCATTTATTTGATAGACGCCCAATTTTCAGGTCCAAGGCTCCTGCTGTTAAATGGGTTAGAGAATGGTACGTGAAGTTCCGTTTTTTTCTTCGTGATTTCTCTTGGATTCTTCTTTTTCTGGGTTCTGTTAGTTAGGGTTTTTAAGGGTTGAATTATCATATATATTAGATCGGTTGGTGAGAGAGCTGCTTGGAAAGTGTCTGATTGCTTGAAGAAGGAGAATTTGGCGTTTGTTAATGTTGTTTGGCTTCTGGGATATTGGAAAATTGTATGTTACTTGCCTTCAAATTGTGGGTTGATGTCTTTTTGTTCTTATGTTTGTGAAAGTTGTGATCTTTGAACCTTTGTTGTTTGCTTTGTTGATTGAACTTTGGAGATGTTCAATCATGCATGTGTCTGTAGTTTCATGTTTATTTAGTTGTGTCTGTGAGAGAGACTGATATGTAGTTTTCTTCAATTTCTCTTTAGCACAAATGTTTTATTTATTTGATTGTAAGTTTATAAGTGGTACAAAGAAAATAATCCAAAAAAAAAAAAATGCTTAAACGTAGAAGTTGTTGCAAGCATTACTTTTTTTATTAGTATATATGGGGACCAAATGGATTCTTATGGCAACTTACTATTTTGTCATGCCGTGATGTAATTTTAGTGCTTCAAATTGTTTCTTTATCTTTCATATTCCAATATCTCATAGTTGCTAATAATGAGATAATGATGTTCTTTTCAGGGTTCCGCAAGATGTCGTAGCAACTGGTGGGAAGTGCATGCTTCTAAAATGGGTTCCAGGTACAGAATTTTATATTTATAATATGAACTTCAACTTCTGGTGTAGATAGCTCCAATTACTTTAGGAATCAGGATTCTGCTAAGTTCTATCAAATTCCTTGTTTTCGTGAAAGTTAAAAAACAAAGTATGGTTAGATTATGTTACGAATACATGTGTAGCATACATAATTTTTGGGTTGTTCAGCGATATGCATACTAATATTGAAATCATAAGTTTTCTTGACATTTGAAAATTTGGTGGTCAAACTTGAAGTTAAAGCTATTGAGACATTTTGTGATCAGAAATTTAAACCTTGTTTGGACTCCGTAGTGTTGAGTGAAGATGCAAAGGTTACTTTTTTGTGTTTGTGTAAGCCACTGAGATCACTTCCAGTTGTAGGTTTACCAATTTACTGATGTCAAGTCTTATTACTAGTTGAATTTAAATCAAACCTAAGGAACCTGATACTATAGTTTTCTTAGGTTTCTTTTCCTTACTGGTGTTTATATAACCATTTTTGCATTCCATATGACTGAAGACCTGAAGTTGTGGTTCAATTTCTCTAGTCTTCCTTGGTGATCATGAGATTGAAGGAATTGATAATTCCGGCTCATTTTTTCCAGCCAAAAGAAATTAACAGATAGGGTTATTGTTGTGAGGAGAGGGCTTGCATTGGTTGTGAGTAGAGGACCTTCATATCCAGCATGTAGGGTATCAATGAGTATTTTCGGGTTTATGAAATTTTGTCAATCATTGTGAATACATGTGATTAAATGCTTGAATGTGAGCTTTGGCATTGCATTTCTTAGACCACCATATACAAGTATGGATAGCCACTTTGGAACGGTATTATATAGGTTTGATTTATTGGCTTTCATCAAAAGATTCTTCTACTGCATGTTAGTTTGGTCTCAAGTTCCCTATTTTCTATTCTATCTAGAGGACACCATGAAGGCCTTGAAAGAGAAAGGAAAAGAACCAGAGGCTCCAGAGCCAGAGCCAGAGCCAGAACCAACAACTGAAGTTCTCTTCCTTTGTAGTTATGATGGTTGTGGAAAGACCTTTTTTGATGCTGGTGCCTTGAGAAAACATTCTCACATACATGGGGAGAGGCAATATGTTTGTCACTATGAAGGTTGTGGAAAGGTATTATGCATGATTATCTCATATAGCAGTATGGAATTGCCAACAGAACATGCATCACTTAAGATTATGTGCTGCGGTTTCAGCATCACTATCTAGCTTGAACAGCCTTTTCTGGTTTCATTTTTTGGCTTTCATTATCTTAGTGTTTATCTTGTAATTTTCATTTTTTTTGTCTCCTCTACATTGCAGAAATTTCTGGACAGTTCTAAGTTGAAAAGACACTTTCTCATTCATACAGGAGAAAGAGATTACGTATGTCCTCATGAAGGTTGCGGTAAGGTGATCAATTTACTCTGTCTTGGTATTTTATTTTATTTTTATTTCAAAGAGATTAATGTCTTTGATTTGTTATATTTTTTAATATTTGCTGCAAATATATACATGATCATATTTTTTTATGGTAGACTTATAAAGGGAATTTCATTTATTTTTTCTGAATCTGTGGGAGTGGATTATAATTTTTATTTATATACAGCTAGGATCAATTATGTTTTTGCAAACTTTTCTGGCCAGCTGTAGTTTTCCTGAGGAGTGCGCATGTGAAAAATATTAGTTGTAATTAATTTTTTTATGAGAATTGCAGGCGTTCTCTCTGGATTTCAACCTCAGGTCACACATGAAAACGCACTCTCAAGAAAACTATCATATCTGCCCATATCCAGATTGTGGCAAACGATATGCACATGAGTACAAACTAAAGAATCATATTACATCTCACCATGAAAAGGTTAGCTCCATTTCCTCCCTATTGTTGGTTCCAGCACTTCCATTCTTGAATATGAGCTACATTTTGTCTGTCTGGTAAACTGTACTTTATATGGTTTGCTTCTTTGTTATTTTGAATCATTGGGTCCTGTAAGGATTTCTATTTTCTATACTAGGTTCTAGATACTTGTGAACAAGAAAATATATGACGACGGATAAGAAGCAAATTCCATGAATGCTTGTACTAGGTTATTGTGATCCCTGCACATCACTGTAGATGATACATTAAGCCTTTAACAATATGCTTTCCGATATTTTCTGTACTAGGCTCTAGATGTTTGTCAACAAGAATATTTATGATGATGGATAAGAAGCAAACTCCACGAGTGTTTGTACTTCCCTACGCATCACTGTAGATGATACATTAAGCCGTTAACAGTGTGCTTTCCAACGGGAACTCATTTATTCTGTACCCACCAATTGCATAAGAAGTTTCGTATTTTACTTTCTAAGTATGATCAAATTCCTTGGAATAATTTTACAGAGTATGGCTGTGGATGTGACAAAATATGTACCACCTACAGAGAAACCATCTAAAGCTGTCAAGCCTCCTACAGCTGTTTATGGCTCCGCATCTTCAGACCGCCCTTATGCTTGTCCTTACGAAGGCTGCGAAAAAACCTATATTCATGAGTATAAGCTTAAGCTCCATCTGAGGAGAGAGCATCCGGGTCATATGTCCGACGAGAATGCTGAGAATGCCCCAGCAAATGCTGATAATGAGATGGACGAAGGCAGCGACCAAGATGCTCACGTTGGAAAACGTTCAAATGGAAAAAGTCAAAAACAAAGCAAGTCCAAGCCGAGCGTGAAATTGCCTCCTTCAAAGGTTGCTCGCAAAGGGTCAAGTCCATCTCCCGCTACATTGAATGTCATGAAAAAGACATGGCCGGTCAAAGAAGAGACTTACGAGGAGGAAGAAGATAGTGAAGAGACAGAAGAGGATCGTGACAACGTCGAGGATGGATGGAGGTACGCAGAAAATAACAACGACGACGATGATGACGAAGAGACGGAGTATGAGGATTGAAGGATAATAATGGCACACTGTATGCAACCCACCATCATGCAATCACAGGACAAAAAGCTCCTGCCCATCCCTTCTTCATTTTGGCCTCATTTTTTAAATGGAAACTATGATAGTTTCTCATTCTCATCTTTTTGTTTGAAACATATACTAATAAATAAAATTACATACCTTCATAAATTTTCATGTTTTAGATAGTTTTGCCTGTACTGAATTCATTATCTAACAATATTTTTATTAGGTCCATATCATATATTCCATCCGTTCCAAAATGAGTGTCTTGTTTCCATTTTTTGTAAAAATTAAGAATTACAAGATAATTTAGTATGTTTCTAATATAACCCTCATTTTTTTTATGTATAAATTTGCTCATGTGCATAAGTGATAAGGGTAATATGGAAAGAACATTAATATAATAACATAAAAATAGAAACAAGACACTCATTTTAGGACAAAAAATTAGATAAACAAGCACTTATTTTGGGACGGAAGGAGTATTAGACTTGCACAGTGAGGTCCATATCAGATATTAGACTTGAACAGTGTGTTTCCAATGAAATACAAATTTTACTCTCTACATATGCCATTACTTCCAGTCAAAAATAGCTTAATATATATATACATTCTTGTTTTTTTTGTTTATAAAAAATACACTCTCAGCAACAAGAGTTATTTTTTTTTCATTTAGCATAGAGCTAGTTAGAGATTAATTTTAGTGGGGTGAATTATTAAAAATATTTTTTTAATAATATAAAAGAATATTTATACATATTAGTTTTGACTTTACAATTTATGTTATAGTAAAACTAGTTAGCAAAGTAAGGAAATTATGATAGAAGATTGATATGGGGCAAGAATAAATATAGTATTAAATAGTGGGGACAAATATTAATATTTTTTTGTAATTGAAGAAATTAGAGGTAAACTAATGATAATTAAACTCTTAGTGAGAGCAACTACCCCAAACTCTTCATTTTTGGATCTGTCTCTGTCTTAATTTTTGACAGCTTCAGTCTTTAATGGGATTAATCTAATATAAATTGTGGAATAAATATGATTTCATATCTGATAATTAAATTCTAGTACTGTAATTGTTATT
>JAYMTA010003200.1:0-14766 GCA_036897625.1 Pelargonium cotyledonis | reverse complement strand
GAAGGGGCTCGTCGAGATCGCGAAGCGATCTAAGGATCTGATGCACAAGGTGCCGGAGATTTTGGGGATGTGGTTGTGGTCTGACGCCGGAAAGTGGATGTGGGTCAGAGTCTGTTTCCGGCGGGAGCGAGCAAGCGAGATACAGATCAGTGATCAGTGACGCACTACACTGCACAGTGCGGTCATGTTGTTGGCTCTGCGTCTGTGAATATTTACTGAACCAGTTCTTGTTACTCTCGCCGCCGACAACTTCCCATTTCCTCCTACAATTTGCGTAATCCAAGCTCTCATCTTTTATAAATTTTTGGGTTCATTGTTGTAAATTGTAAAATTGTAATTTTTGGTAATTTTGGTTAATAAATTGTTATTTTTGATTGATGAGGTTATTTTATTTTATTTTATTTTTTTTTAGTTTGTTGAGATTTTTTTTTAATTTTTGCAAAGGTTGATAAAAATTTGTAAAAATAAAATTTAAAAAAATAACTCGCCGGAAATTAGTGCTGAAAACTTCAAATTTTCCGATGAAACTTTGAATGTTTCCGGCAAAACTATAAATTTGCCGACGAAAATATGAATTTTCCAGCGAAACTACGATGAACATGTTCTTCACGAAAAAAAAAAAAAGTAAATAGTAAAAATTTATTTTGGTATTTCAAAAAGATGCATGCTATCAAACAGTTACGTGTAATTTTTCCTTTAAAATACAACCTTGCAAATTTCAATGTCCTAAATTTTAAATTCCAAATCATCAATTCCTAATCAAATCCATGAAATAAAAATTTGGTATCTTGCAAATCCAATTTCTTGTACAACTGGAATTGACCTTTGGTGCCCAGTTTGGTCGCCAATAAAAAATGCACATTTCTTGAAATTCCAATTCCTCTTGGAAACCAAATCCCTAGTACAATTCAATTCCTTGCTACACTGAAAATGGTGGCTCGCAAGTTCTTGGTTCAACACCACCACTCCAATTTCGACGTCGACTACGACACCGACGATGGCCTCGAAGTCTCTTCCTCCGATTCCTTGCTCTCTCTCTCTCTGCAATCACGTTTGTTCCTCTCTCTAAAACTCTTGATGTCTCTTTGCTTTCAGGTTCTGAAATACCAGCTCTTCTCTCTCACTTCAGTTCCTCCTGAGGAGCAGAAGGTACTCCTTTAACTCCTTTGTTCGTGTAGATTGAGAATTGGCCTATTTGCATCTCATCTTGATCTTCAATTTTTATGTACTAGATTTTCGGAGGTGATGATCGGCTTGTTTCAGACGACTCTGATCTCATATCCATCTCTGATAAGCTCCGGTTGGTTTCAATCGAAGAAGAAGAAGAATCAAAATCGTTAACCACTCCTGGATCAAGTAATGCGGCTGAATTATTGAAATCCGATGAGGAATTTGCTAGGATGTTGCAGGTTTCTTATTTATTTTGTTCAAATTTTCACTCTAGTGTATGTGTTTTTATTTAATTGTTCATTTTTCAATGCGTTTGCTGGTTTCAGGCGGAAGAGGAGGCGCTTCTGCTTCAGCAGTTTGTTGCTGCTGATGATAATGGACAAATGGAGGGGAGATTAAGGCCTTATGTTAGCCAAGTTTTAATGGTAGTTTCTTTCATTATGTCCAGTGTCGTACTTTCTTCTTTTCTTTTCTTTTTTTTGAAATAAAGCTGCATTTTTTTTTATATTTGTTGATTAACTACAATAGTTTTTGGTTTTTAGATTTTAATAATAGTATATTTATCATCATCAAAATTATTGGGTTATGGGGGAATTTCAGTTTACTGAATACAATAAGTATTTCCTTTCTAGTTTACTTCCTTTCACTTGGTTCGTATCAAGTTGGCTGCTTGTAATTAGTTTAGTTAATGGAAGTGATGAATTCTTATCAACGGAATAGATTTAGGCACTTAGAAAACTCATATCTAATTGGATAACCTTTGTTGGTGTAGTATGAGGACCCAATGCGCCAGGAGGCTGCTCGTAAGACAGTTCCAGTAGAAGAGCTCGAGGAGAAGGCATTGGTTTCTCTGGCCAAGGTCGAACTCCTTACCCTTGTCTCTTATATCTGCAATCATGGTTATGTTGTGAGAACTACTCATTGATGAAATCAGCTCACATTTATGAATTACTTTTGAGTGCTTCTGCTGTCCATCACTGAACACAAAGTTAATTTGGGGGTTACTATTTTGTCCATGAATGTCAAATGTAATTTGGATACTGATTTCCCAGTCTCATTATTGCTATTGGAAACTTAAATAGTCTGAATACAAATCATTGATCACTTAAGATCTAGCAATTTGAGTTAAGACCCACGATCCAACACGAGCCCTCCACGTATTAAGAGTATTTGGATTCAGCATGTTCGTGTTCGGGCCGTTTAACATGTACAACACTTCAATTAAAAGTATTGTGTACAGCACACAATATGATTAAAATTAAATCATTATTTGAAACAATTAATCATTTTTATTTTATATGATTTCTATGTATCTTACTCAAAAAGTATTTATTTTTCAATAAAACAAAGTTTTTTATTTTATTTTAAAAAACTCTCCATTAAAACAAAGTTAATAATGAGTGTTATGTACTTGGTAGTTATGTGTCGGGTCAAGTTGTTTCGTGGACCCATTCATTTTCTTTAAACGTGTTAGGCATGTTGTGCCTTGTTACATGTTTATAAGTGTGTTTAATATTGTAGTACAATTACCAAACGTGTTGTGTTCATCTTGGCCCATACGTCACATGCCAAAGTTTCAACTTTCAACACAGCATAGCAACATGATTTGCCAACAATATATTTTTTTTCTTACTTTTCAATAGGCTTCATTTTCATGTAAATTTCATAAATGCCTGTGTAATTTTTTCTGCAAAGATGTACTTGTAATCGGTAGTTCTGGTAAATATTTTTAGGAGGGGAACTTTAAACCATCCAAAACCGAACAAGATCATGCCTTCTTGCTGCAGCTGCTTTTCTGGTTCAAACAATCCTTCAGGTGTTCTCCGTTACCTGTCTTTCTTTTACTTTAGTCTTCCAGACTTTTCCAAAGAGTTGCAATGGTGCAATTGTAAAACATTGCACAACCATCATATGAGGAATAGTAAATAACCATTTGTAGTCAGAACTTTCTTTTTGTACTTGGCGACTAGGTGTGTTGTCCTTGGGAACTGTTCATAAACAGTTATTCTGGCTTGTTCCTTGTCATTGAGGAACTGGTGCCTGACAATTTTAACATATTAATTTGTCTTGTCCCATGATCTTGCAAGTAATGTTATTTAAAAGATAAAGAGAATCAGGAAAAGGTCACCAAATATCTGGTTCACTTGTTACATTTGCTTTTAGTTTCCTGAATCCTGAGTTCATATTCTTTTCCTAATTACTCACAAAATGCATGAAACTGCTGAATAATATCTTCTTTGTCTGAGATGTAGTAAATTCTCAGTTTAAATATAATTCTTTGATGAATAAGGGGGGAACCAAAGAGACTACCAAGTAGTAGCATGGTCTTTTGTTTTTTGCCAAATGAGAACTGGGAAACGGTGAGCTGATTTTCCATCAGACGCTGTTGCTATGAATTTCTTAAAGAACTAGTAATCTCTTATTGAAATTCTTGATTCACTGAAGGTTTTCGTTTGTTTTTCTGGAGTGGATTAACCTCCTTGAGTTAGTTTGTCAATGTTAAATCCTCTTTCCTGGAAGCTTAATTGAAACTATATACATTCCCCCTGTGAACACATCAACATGAGAAATATGTTTTCTATAATGTGGCATTTTGTTATACTATGATTAATAACTTTTGAATTATCGGATGTCCTTGACTGGGAAAATTCTCTCTCAGGCAACAATTTTATTTATAAATATTTTTAAAAGGAGAAAATGGAAGATAAACATTGTAATGTGACATTCTGTTAAAATGCATCCTTTCACAACAACCACCATAGACATTTCCCGAACTATGATAGAATACATCAGTGATTTGCTAAACCTTGCATGCATGTGCTTTTGTGTTCTGATATTGTAGGTGGGTTAATGCACCTCAATGTGAAAGTTGTGGCAATAATACTACAAGTCAAGGCATGGGTGATGCACTTCCTTCAGAAATTATGTATGGAGGTTCTCGAGTTGAACTTTACCGGTATGGCCAGAGAGCATATTATTCCTAATTGTGGTCAACATGTCTTATATTGATCTTCTTGCTTTATGTTTGCTGAAAAGTACTCACATCCATAAACAAAAAATTGTGAAAAGGGGTAAATTCATCCTTATATTATAGCCAAGAGGCTTATATATTTGCAGATGTCAACTTGCAATTGAAGAGTTCCTACCCTTCAAGTTATCGATAAACAAATTTATAAATGTGTTTTAGGAAACACTTGTTACTTAAACACCAAAGGTCGCATCTCTTAAAATTAGATAAATAAAGTCCATTCAATTGAAAAAAAGTTCTTTTAGTGTGAAGATACACTTCCAAGTACAAACCATTATCTTTACTTCTTTCAATTGAGAGACATCACTTCAATAGTTCAATTGTGTGTTTTAGCACAAAAAATACATTCTTCTACGGTTCTACCAATAATTTAAAATAAAGTAGGATTGAGCTTTTAAACATGAAATGTTGAAATTGGTAGTGGTCAATAATAATAAAATAGACTGAGATGTTCAATTAGAGATATCTGTTTTTGCTATTCTTTGGTGGGAAATTTTCTTGTTGCGTGCAATATCTTCTTCCAAGATCATGACTTTATTGAGCATGGTAGTGGGAAAATATGTCAATGACAAGTTTAACTATGCAAGTGTACAATAGATCACTCAATAATGTGTATACTAATTATTCACCTCTCAGTGAGGTTACTTGAAATCAATATAGACCTGTGAACGGTCTCTCCTCCTTGTTGGTAATTGTAACTCTCTTTTTGAGTTTCGTTTCTATCTCAGGTTTAGAAGCTTAATTAACAAGATTGCAGTATCTCATCATGACGATTTTTCTCAATATATCTGTATCTACAGTCAAAATGAATATTACGCCACTAGTTTTACTTGATATATCAATTCATGTGCGAAAATGTATAAATTTACTCACTATTTGTTTATATAGATTTTTACTTGTTTATTGTTTTATTTGCTGCTTCTGTTGACTAGTTTTTTGTCCTTGACAACCTAGCTGTACGTTTTGCTCAAGAATCACTCGTTTCCCACGCTACAACGATCCAGTGAAGGTATTTATGTCTCTTTAAGTGCTTGTTTGTTTAGTCTACTGCAAAACTTTAAGGAGATGTAAGGAGGGGTGAAAACTTTAAGAAGCTAAGGAGGTGCTAAAAAAAGTCAGTTATGTTTGGTAAATGTCTGATTGCAAGGAGCTGTAAGGAACATTACTGTATTGACATGTTTACCTTAAAGTCATTTTGGTAGGTGCTTTTGCCTGAAAGTCATATATGAAAACGGTCGACCATTTTTGTTTTATGGTCGACCGTTACTGCATGACTTTTCATGAAAACGGTCGATCATTTTTGTTTTATGGTCGACCGTTATTTTATTGACTTTTGACATAAAAGTCATACACGAAATTAAACGGTCGACCATAAAACAAAAATGGTCGACTATTTAGCTGAGCTACTGTTTCCCACAGGAGCTTTAGCTCCTACACCAAAACAACTCCTTTAAGGAGCTTTTCACTGTTCCGCTCCTTAAATGAGCCAAAATCGGTTTTTTACCAAACAAGCTACATCTCATGTGGCACCAACCTCCTTTAAGTCAATCTCATGTGGCACCTCCTTTAAGGTCTTTTAAGGAGCAAGCAGAGTAAACAAACAATGCCTAAGTTGCTCAAAAGCTTATGTTTCATGAAGCCAACATTTGTTTCTTTCTTTATGTGCAGCTTTTGGAAACAAGAAGGGGCCGTTGTGGGGAGTGGGCTAATTGCTTTACACTTTATTGTCGAGCGTTTGGTTATGAGTCACGTCTGGTTAGTCATTTTTCTGGAATAATGCATTTTCCTGTTAACTGTGTGAGAATACAATCACAATTTAATAGTGTTGCATTGTGGGAAGGGCTGGTTTCTTGGGCTAGTGATTATTTCCTTTGATTAATATGGTAGCATGGCACTTAATAGGGAATGATGCTGGATCAGAACTTGTGCTGGTGACTTTTGTAGTAGGGACCCACAAACATTTAAAGTTGCAAAAAAAATTCACGTGTACATAACATGATATGGAAGTGTTTGTGCTGTATCTTTCATGTATACTTAGTTTTTCTCCTCATGTGTACTGAAACCTTATTCAACAAATGTTGAAGGAATATGTTCCCACTTCCCAGCTAGTTGGGATGTATTTCAGATGCTTATCTTGGTTTTACATACTGATACCTGCCATGTATAACATATGCACCCTAAAATGGGTTGAACACTTAGGACTTGACTATGATCAGATGATATAGTAATTGTTGAAAGTAGAATACTAGTAGAGGTTGAAGAGATATGAATAATATGACAGTCGTATAATTTGATAAACTTACAAAAAGATGTTTTCTGTTTACTAATTTGCATTCCATCTCCAGGTCCTAGATTTTACAGATCATGTTTGGACAGAGTGCTTCTCACACTTACTGGGAAGGTGATATACTAATATCATTCTCAAAATGCTCTTTTTAAATTTCTTTGTAGGATTTTTCATAGATACTGATGGTTGGATTTCAAAATAATTCTGACATGTGATTTTTCAGATGGATGCATCTTGATCCTTGTGAAGGAGTGTATGACAAACCATTGTTATATGAGAAAGGGTACTAAGTTATGCCAATTTATTTTTCTCTGAATTATCTTCAAGTTGCTTATTGGTCTTGGTAAAACTATCTGATGTTCTCTTTTTTCTAGCTAAACTACATATTCTAATATTATAATTTAGGTGGAATAAGAAATTGAACTATGTGATTGCTATTGGAAAAGATGGGGTTTATGATGACACCAAACGCTACACAAGGAAGTGGCATGAGGTAATCAAACACATTGTGATGGTGTTTGTTCATCATCTGGATTTCTTGAACACTCATGTCTATGTTTCCTTCTAAAAAAAAACTTGTCCAGGTTCTGTCTCGACGAAGCATTACCACTGAGCCTGCTTTGTTGGCTGTTCTTACTAATATGACCAGAGAATGTAGGAGAAGCTTTACATCTCAAATGCATTCTGTACTTGAAGACCGTGACAAGAAAGAAGGAGAAGAACTTGAGAGAAATTTGCATTCAACAGATGATGCATCGGTTTCATTACCTGGAAGACAAAGTGGTGCCAAGGAATGGCGTGTTTCGAGATTAGAATTCGGTTCCGATGCATTGAGTTGCTCTTCTTGTCCAGTTCGTATGTGTGTAGATGAACATGTGACAAGGATTTATAATGCATTTGCCCCCGTCTTTGCTCAGTTTGTCAATAATTGTTTTTCTAAATCTAGAGCGATTGAAGTGCTAATTTTTTTGAAGGGAATTCTTGTGGATCTTAGAAATTCACCCTTCAAAATGAGGAGAGTCTCCATAAGCTCAGTTTCAACTGGCCAGCAATCTTTTTTTTATGAACTACTACCTTCTTTTTCTGAGCTGCTCAGTGCTCTTAACTTGAAGAGTGAGTTGGGCACAGATGGGAAAGCTGAGATATGTTTGGCTGGTGATCCTGTTAAAACGTCTCTAGCATTGCCTGTTGTGTTGGATGCTTTGGATGATATGATGTACAATCTTCACAAATGTGACAACATAGGCAAGGATTCCCTTTCTTTGCCTCTACTGAAATTAAACAGAATTCATTCGGGTTCAGTCCTTGCAAGTGCTGAGGAGCTCCCTTTTGGAATTGTAAGTAGTATTCAACCTGTATATTTGATTGGTTCATCTCTTTACTTTTTGAGCATATTTTGAGTTTGTGCTTCAAGGGTCCTCAATAAAATCCATCTTTGACAAACTATCAGGCGACATCAGCGTTTGATGGAATTCGCATTTCTAAATGGGAAGAACCAAATGGGGCAAAAGGTATGGTATATGAAATAAAAGATTTTTCTTTATAAAGTGGCCAAAAAAATATTATGATCATGATCTTCTGAATTGATGCATAGTGTTTGATCTTGATCTTTATTCTTTCCATCGTTCTTCTCAAAGCACTGTATTTTATATAACCAAATTCAGTTGGCAAATCTAGGAATTTTTTTAGCCTTTGACAATTCAATATTTTGATGAAATGACTATCAATTTATGCCTATGCAATGTTCAGTTCCATTTAGGGCTAGTGGTGAGTTTGCTGTCTCCTAAATTCAGCTTTTGAGTATGAGGGTTTTATGTGTACCAGGTATAACACTCTTTGTTCCAGGGTTCTATGTAACTATTTCTCTTAATTTATTCAAACTAAATTTGTATCAAGCACATACATTAAATTAATGTACTTCGGATTAAAATGCATAGATCTCTTTCCTCTACTTAATGCCCTCCCTCTATTTTCTCTTGAATAAACAATGATTAAAGAATGTTATACATTATTCATGATGTAATATCACAATCCCTTCAGTCAACTATCAATCATTCTTATCGTGCTTTCATCATATTAATATTGTAGGTTGTTGGATCATGTATAAAGTATTGGAAAACCAGATGCATGAACTTGTGGCATATGACTTGATGTCAGCCAATGATGCTCCAGAGAGAGATCCGATGGATTGGTATATTCGGAAACTGTATAGATGCTGATAACTTTACCTATCTTTAGATATTTTGGCTTTTTCTGTCAACTTCAATTGACATCTAAACTAGTAGCAGTTGACCTATACATGCAGGTTTGCCTTGGTGTGTCTTTATTAAGCTAATTTAATGCTAACCTGGATATCAAATTTTTAGCTGTGAGCTGATGACAGCTTATATGACACTACATTAGAATAACACATATTTCCCGAATGTTGTGTATTCCTTAGAATTTGATTTTTTATTATCTAAGAGCCATGGAAAATCAGCTGCTTGAACTTATGACCTATGAATTGATTAAGTACCGTCAATTATGCTTCAGAAAGGGCTTTAAGTGCACTCATACTATCTTTTATGCACATAGCAAATTAGCGATTTATCTGTCCAAGAGCAAGTTTGAATGTATTTCTCTTATGTCTGTTGTTGTTTTTTGACATTTTGAATGTATTGCTAGTGTACTCTACCCTTGCAGCAGTATATCTTTTGTTGTTTTCAAGTTAACTTCATTTCTGACCGATCCATTTCTGGATTTCATTGTTCAGCCAAATTATTATGTACCACACCACTGCATTAAAAACTTGTGATAAGTGTGTTCATTGGACCATCAAATGTTTTATTAAGAAAATCACCATCTATGGTGGGGGAAATTCAAAACCAAAAAAATTGACATTGACCATTTGACAAGTAAATGTAAGAGTCAAATTTTTGTATTGCCTCCCTCCACTGCATCCTATTATGTAAAACTATATTCTCTGTTGAGTCTTGTTGTACTGTCTTTCCTTGTATGAGAAGAAAATCAGCTTCTCTTTGAATAAGATAGCTTGCTTAGTTTTCTGCTTATGTTCCCAATTACCGTAAAATGTATCGCTTGCTTGCATATTGCTTATCAAGTAGATAATTATCGTGATTGGCCAAATACACTTTGTATGCATCCATAATCTTGTTGGGTGTTTCGATTTTTCACAGGGTTGTTGAAGGAAGCAATGATGGGGGGTGTACCTGGCACATTTTGGATAAACAAACCAAACAGATGTTTGAGGATCGGTTCCAGCGTAAAACATATGAGCTTAAATCTGTAGGGCTCCAGCTAAATGCTTTCAGGTACTCAAAATTTGTTAGCATTCGTCGTGTATATTTTATTTGAATGAGGTTAAAAGTTGATGAAACTACGGATGGGATTGCAGGTTTAGGTTTACTGCAGTTCGAGATGCCCAATCAAATTCAAGGTTTCAAGTAGGTAGCATTGACCTGTTTGCGAAAAAATAGAAATTTGTAGCTCAATTGGCTATATTGATTTCTGGAGTTGTCACATTGATATGATGATGGAATAGCATTGTTGTAATTTTATTTGAAGAAAGAGAGTGAATGTAGTTAGCAGAAAAGGTATGGGGCTTGGCTTGCTAGGGTTGTACCATCAAATTCAATCTTCAAAAGAACGTGATCCGATACTATTCTAGTGTTTGGAGAACTCTATCAAATTCCAAATTCTGAGATTCTCTTTAGTGGATCCATGAGAACTGAAATTTCTCATATTCCAATGAGAAGTGCATTGACATGTTGGTGGCGTATGCTCAAGTCTAATAGTCAATTGATATATAAATATAGTGGATCCGACCCTGCAAGTACCAGAAACTCAACTCGTTTTTTTGACGGGTTCAGTTATGTATTTGTCAACCCGAAAATTTCCAGGTCGGATCATCAAACGTTGGATAAGACATCATGATGAATTTGCAATACATTTTTATACCCATTCGATCAAATGCAATTCTAAAGTAAATTATTCCCTAACAAAGCATTTTTTTCTTTGAATGGAAACGCTTTAACTTTTATTAATACTAAACATCGAATACAATCAAAGTTTGAAACTCTAGTAACTCGAACCAGACATGGATATAGTGGCCTAAGGCTCTATTATCACTTATTCGATTTAAATGAGGGGTAAACCAAACCTCATTATAAGGTTGCACAAATAGAAAGACGTGCAAACTACCCAACAGAAACAAGGACAGAACATGCCACTGGCGAGAAAGACCACAAAATTGGCGGCGGCTACTCGGTACGCGGCGGCGGCTAGGGTTTACTCTAGAGAGAAAAACCCTCCCCTAAAAAAGCATTTGTAATTTCAAAAATAATACTACTACTTTGTAATATATTTTTTAAAATAATGGTATATATTGTTTCTGCTATTTTGAGAGTTGGCTGGAGTTTTTGTTCGGTTACGACAACTTTTTATTTTGAAAGTGGTGGCAGCCTATTTGATTTGCAGAGCAAGAAAAAGTGACTTGGAAGGTGGTGATTTGACAAAAGTCATTGATCAACTTTCGAGTTTGTTGTCGAATCAGATGACAGATCTGATGGTTGCGAGTGGTCGTTGGCAAAGTCATCAACGTCACCTTGAACTCCAAGTGCAATCGTAGTCAATTGTTTGTGCTCTGCAGGCTATAGGAGAAGATTCTAGTGCGTTTAACTTGATAATTTTAGGTTGATGGGGAGCATTTCAATGTTTCTGGTTTGATTACTTGGGATGTTTTAACCATTGTGGCTCAATTTGGTAGTGTCGGTTTTTTATTTTTGGGTAGGTCTATGAACCGAGTGACCCAAAAATTAGTTAGTTTTTTTCTTTCTTTTTTTTTTGTCAAATTTATCTGGATGAGTTGATTTTCAAGCTTCCAGTTTTATATTGTTTTTGTTATCATACTATTTGAATTAATAAATTATTAGTTTTTGTATTAAAAAATAATAGAAAATGTTTATTTTAATTTCGAGTACTTTTCAAAACAGATTAAAAAAGTGAATACTATTAAGAAAACTCAACGTCGTGTCCTGTCTTTGAAGAATGTGTGAGTACCCCTAGGGTTAGAGTTTGTGCGGCGGATTCGTAGTGGTGTTTGTGTGTAAGGGTAAGGGTTGGTAGCGGAGGAAGACAGTTGCGGGGGGGCTTTGTGTGGCGGGTTCCCATGGGAAAGAAGGTGTAGAGGGTGAGTTTGGAGGTGGCTAGGGTTGTGGAGGTAGAATACGACATTTTGGGGCAGGGGAAGGCAGTTGCGGCGACTTCCGAATCTAGGTAACGACGCTTTGAGTCGCGGTGTTTTCGGGAATAAAAGGAAAAGAGGAGGTAGATCTGTGAACGATCAGGGTGGTTTGTGGCGAGATCTATTGGGCTATGATTAGAGCGCTATTATCGGGAACTAGCGGAGCTCGACAAAGTCATTCGGGAGGGCATCGGCGTGCCATTTTCTCGGTAACTGCCAGCGACTCCTACGTTTTTTCTCTCTTTAGAGTAGCGACCGCGGCTGCATAGGTGTTTGTGGCCATAGCAGAATTCAGCCTGGGGATGATTCGAGGGTGGGTGGGGAATTTCGTCGGTGAAGCGACTGAGGGGGGGCACTAACTATGGATAGGATCAGGTCTTGGGTTGGTGGGTAATATCGGTCTGATCCATTGAGAGAGAGTGAAAAGTCTGACACGTTCGACATAGTAAGGGAGATTGAGGGATAAAAGTCTCTCCTCAGGACCCAGGTCTGATTTTAGGGTGACCTGTGTCTCTTTAGCTCACGGAGATCCACCCGCGCTTATAGAAGGATTGATGCTTTAGTTTAGGATTTTAATTTTGGTTGTTTAGTTTAGTTTTTTTCCATTATTAAGTCGGCTTTTGTTTTCCGTTTCGGTGTGATTGGGCGTTGCCCATCTTTTAATAAAGTTTTTCTTTCCTACTGAAAAAATAGAAAAAAAAAATCGAGTACAATTATCTAATTGAGCTTACAAATCCGCAATGAGTGGAGGCCTTTTTTATTTATTTATATTTTTCTTCCTTTTGTTTTCTGCTTAAAAGTTAAAAGTAGAACCAGCCAAGTAAAAAAAACAGTAAAACACACATGGCTCACTGTTATTGTATGGAGGGTATCATATCACAAATAATGAATAAGATTTTTTATGATTGTGATGGCCATTTATGTTTTCTAAAATGTTAAACCAAATAAATAGACTAATAAAACAAATTGTGTCTGGCAGGTTAATTAAAGATCATCATATTGGACATATTGAACCATACATTTTAATAAATTGGTTTGTACATTTCAATCGCTATTTATATTGAACAATATATATTTCCGCGTAGTAAAAGATATAAATAAAAATTTTATTTCTAAAAGTACGATGACAGAAAATAGAGATTAACTATTTGAATTCAAATTTTGTCGAGATAATTTGTGTTTTGAAAAGAATTATGGAGTAGGTGTTTTTAAATTTCAATCACAAGAAAGAAAAGAATCACTTATGTTGGAAATAATTGGGTGCATATATCTTTGTAGTTCTAGACTCCTCCCAATGAGTGAAAATTACTGTTAACCCTTCCTTTTCAAGAAAAACTTTGTAAAGTTGATATGATTTCTAGCAAAAATTGACATATCATCTTCTCCTACCACTTTATAAGGTTTATGTTAACTCTTCCCTTTTGGCCACACATTTGAAGTCTTTTTATTTCTCATTTACTTATAACTTTAGCTTCACACACTAAAGATTTCCCAATATTTATTTTCAAGTATTTATTGTACGAGTAAAATAAATGGATAAAATATATATCAGTTGACTGATATAAAGTTATATCAGTTGCAACCTAACAAAATCAATGAGCTGATGACACCTCGTAAAAAATCATTTATACTCACCTAAGTGAATTTGTGGGAGCGGAGCGACCCGTCCGGATCCATGATTTTAAATGAGGTGTCATCACCTTATTAGTTTAACTAATATAATTTTATATCAGTTAACTAATATACATTATACCCAAAATAAAATTAAGCTGAGTTATTTAAAAGTTAGATGGTTGACATATATAAAAGTTATATCATTTTTGGTAAATTTATACGAGTCAATTGATGCTCATTTTATTTTTTTTTTTGTATGTAGAACACTGTTTTTACTTTTATAACGAATTAGTTTTAGAAAATACTCTTTTATATACATAGGATTCAAACGTCTCATATTCGAGGCTTCGTGGAGTTTGGTAAAGAGAGTTATATATATATTTTTATTATTTTAACCGGCTTAAATATGAATTAATTGATGTGCAATATAGCAATTGAATGATGAATAATTTACAACAAAAAAAAGTTAATGTTGTGTGAACCTTGAAGGCATATTTATTCATTTTATGTGAAGTGGTTATTTATCTAGGGTGGTGATATAAATCCACGTTCAAGTAGGGTAATATAGCTGCACAATTGAAAATTATGGTGGAATATATACAAGCTTGAACAAGAAATCAATAGTGTTTAGGAAACAGACTTTGCCTTTTAACCCTAACCTAGAACTTATGGCACCTTACTGCACTAAAGTGGTCTCTTACACCACCTCCACTAAGGATGTGTTGAGTGGGGATCAATCTCGAGACCTTCTCACTCACACGTTGCTATTAGTAAGCAGATATTTGAGAAAATCAAATTTTATTATACATTTTCGGTAGTGAACGTACGTTGTTAGTTCTAAATAATAATAATGTTGAAGTAAGTGTTGTCCCACATTGGAAAATTACAAAGTTAAGTGACTAAATATAATACCGCAAGTGAAACTCTACTGATAAGATTGACCTTTTAGTATATTTCCGTATGTTTTCCCCTGCTTTGTAGTTCCTATTAGCTTCACAAATTGAAATTTGAAAAGAAAAAATTAAATTGAAAAGGTTATTATAGGAGAGAGAAAATTGATGATAAATGTTTATACCAGTTAATATTTTATTGTTTTCATTAATGTGTGTCAAGTTTTATCGTAGTTGATTTTACCCAAAAATTCATAAGTTCCTTGACCGGTTACAAATCGACACGAGGCACCCAAGTGCCATGTCATTTGGAGCCTCGGGTCCACGTACGCGGAACCATATTGAAGAGTTCAATCCCCGAGGGACAACTCTCATCCCGTCGGCGATAGCCAACGTCGCCCGACGGTCCCCAAAACCGTTGCACCATTCCTTGTATGGACGCGAGGAAAAATTCCTCATGCCGTTCGCCAAGCTTGCCTTGTCAAGCCTCCTCCCCAAGCTTGCCTCGCCAAGCTTGCCTCGCCAAGAGTGCCTT